>OZ022590.1:15882462-15965632 GCA_963669155.1 Arbacia lixula | reverse complement strand
ATCAGCGGCATTGAACATAATAGATCAAAGAGAAAATCTTTGTAAAGCAGCATTCTTGTGTGATTAGAAGGAGAGTACAATGATTCTGCATTAATTAAATGGCTGCTGGCACTCCATGTACTTAAACATCCTTGATTATGCTCAATGTGCTGAATTACTTATATGATACCAGGAACACACATGTGCAATTAATACACATTAGTTGTGGGGCAAGCTCGGATAAGCTTTGGGGTTGTCAAGGGAAAGTTTTTGCAAAAAGAGTTTTGCATCCAATTTGGATAGTTTAGTCAATTTAGGAAATCGGTAAATGCGTTCTTCATGCAATGAGTATAAATTCGGGCTTGTCGGACATTTCGAGTCCTACTAAAAGTCGCTTGTAAAATCTTATGGTTACAACTTGCATGTAAACAGCTCTAGATCTATTGGAACTTACTCGTGATGAAATTGAAATCTTGCGTCAGTATCAAGTTTTTAATGGAATATCATTCATATATGACTATGCCAAATCTTGCGTAAGCGTAAAGGGAAAACTCTCAGACTACTTTTCATGCAATGTAGGGGTACGGCAAGGAGAAAATCTGTCTCCGCTTTTATTTGCGTTGTTTTTAAGCGATTTTGATAAACACATTGGCAGATTGTATAGCGGTCTCCATTCGTTATCTGCCTTGATAGATTCACATGTAAGCGAAGATGAAATAGAGGCTTTTTCTAGATTATTCTGCTTATTATATGCCGATGACACCCTCATTTTCGCTGAAAGTCCAGAGGAGCTTCAAATTGCATTGCATGGAGTTGAGGAGTACTGCTCGAAATGACATCTTCAAGTTAGTAAAACAAATTAAAATTGTAATTTTCTCCCGAGGAAAAGTGACGAAGGTACAATCATTCATATTTAATGGTGAAGAGTTGGAGATTGTTTGTGATTTTGTTTATTTAGGAGTGAAATTCAACTACAATGGCAGCTTCAAGAAGGCCATCACAAAGCAAGTGATTCAGGCTCAAAAGGCTTTATTTAGTATGCTAGTTAAAGCAAAGAGATTGCAGTTATCTATAGATACTCAATGTGAATTATTTGATCGTATGGTGCTACCGAGTTTGTTGTATGGAAGCGAGGTCTGGGGATACGAAAATATAAGTCAAATTGAAGTATTTCACATAAAGTTTTTAAGAACTATTCTACATGTTAATAAATGCACTTCCGACTGCATGGTTTATGGTGAAACTGGTCGATGTGTAATTCTAAACCATGTCAAATGCAGAATGGTTGGGTTTTGGTTAAAGATCATCAAAGGGGAACAAACTAAGCACTCATTTTTACTTTACCGTCTTTCAAAATGTTTGAGCCAAAATGAAGACTTGAATTCAGCATCAACTTGGTTACGCTATGTTGAAGATGCAGGATTTGCTAATATGTGGTTATCTCAGAGTCATGGATTTAAATCTGAATGGGTACTGAAGGCATTGAAATTGAGACTAGCTGATATCTTTAAACAGGACTGGAAAGCTACAATATGGAGTAACCGATTATGTTCCAATTATAGAATGTTTAAAGGCCTATTGGAACTGGAAAAGTATCTGCTGTTTCTTAATAGTAAAGATGCTACTACTTTGTGTAAATTCAGATGTAGATCACACAGTTTACCTGTAAATAATAATAGGTTTGTTTGACTCAGACATGTCGCAGGATGATATATGCACACTCTGCTTGTCAGATACAGGGGATGAATTCCATTATGTTTGTCCTTTCTTTTTGGAAGAGAGAAAGTTATATTTACAGAAATCAGTATTACGTAGTCGTAGACCTAGCTCTATAGAAATGGAGAAACTTTTTAAGATGCGAGACTCTTGCCAGTTGGGGAAACTTGTAAAATTTATTAACATAATCATGAATCATTTTAGTCATGAACCAAAAAGAAGTGATTTTGTTGATGCCACTGTTCAGCGTCACGAACATGTAGTTACACGTAGTGGTAGAATTGTAAGAAATCCTGTGCGCTTGGTGTTGTAAACACTGAAGAAGTTATGTACTCTATTTACTTTATGTATTTGTATGTATTCATGTTATTGTATATCATTGTAAATATGTTGAACTCTCATAACCCGAGAGGGGGTTGATAGAGTTAATAAAATCTTATCTTATCTTATCTTATCTTATCTTATCTTATCTTATCTTATCTTATCTTATCCATGTTCTTTTCTTTTTCAATCTTTCAATTCCCTATCAATCTCTTTCGTTTTTAGTTAGGTTTTGATGAAACGTTCTAGGCAGTTTGTCTGTCCTTTCTCATTCTCTCTCTCACACACACACACACACCCAGACAGACAGATAGAGAGAGAATAAGAGAGAGAGAGGGAGGGAGAGAGAGAGGGGGAGAGAGAGAGAGAGAGAGAGAGAGAGAGAGAGAGAGAGAGAGAGGAGGAGGAGGGGGGGGGGGGGGGGGGGGAGACAATACACTTACCACACACGCGTTAGCAGCAACCGGTTCCCGCGCGAACCGATCTCGCGCTGTCTCGTTGTCATGACGTAGGGGGTGTGTCGGGGGCTCGGCTCGATCGTTACGTAACGAACACGACGCGGCACACTATTTTACTACAGCGGGTCGACTCAGCGCAGTTCCAACGGTTTGTTGATCGAACCAAGCTCGTTATTGGTATTCAATCAGTAGGTTGCATCATTGTGAAGAAATTGATATGTACAATAATAGAGCTATGGCCCCTTTCTAGGTCCCTGGTATAACCAAGAATGTATGAGGTTTGATAACGTTCTTTCCCTGTAGACATCTGCACTGCAAAGTAAACTGTAGTTACAATTTCCTAGATGATGTTTTTGTTTTAATTATGACAATGATATTCATACTTTGCAATCGATATATAGATCGTTTTACTCTATGTGATAAATTCAGACATTTAATGATTTATCCACTTACAATGTGTCTTTACTTGCAATTTGCAAGAAATATAATTCATGTTATTGATCCAAAACCTAAATTTCAAATTATAGTGACAAGCTGCGTTATCAGCCCCTAAAGTGACATGATGATATCATTGATGTCACTTTCGAATCAATATTTAGTTGTTGCTATATTTGGACAAACCTCGTATGGACTTGTAGATAAAGTGGGCCAAGTAAACTCTCCCTTTCCACACAACCAGGAAAGGGGTCGTACGTGAAAGGTTTCAGCCACAACATGGCCATGCCGTAATAATAATGGTTATTTATCTGCGCTATACACAAAAAGTATCACAGCGCTTACAATCTGATATAAAATATAAATATATACATTAAATTGCATCAACCATTGGAGTTCTCAACTGTGCCAGATGAGGCCTGGTGGCCTCTTGCTTGCTGCTTCGTTCACCAACAATTTAAGGGACAAGCCCGGTCAGCACATTATTCACAGAAGCTCTAGTATAGCACTTGAGGCCACCAGGCCCCAGATGGGTTAGCCAAGTCAAACCAAATAGTGATAGCAAAAATCATCAAAACAAATACACATTACATAAATGAAAATATAAAACTAGATATTTGGAAAAAGATATGACTTGAGTTGTCGTTTGAAAGATGATATGGTCGGTGTTGTTCGGATGGAAGAGGGGAGTGTATTCCAAACTCTAGATCCAGCTATACTAAAACGTTTTTCTGCTATGGAGAGGTTTGTTCTCGGAATAACAAGTTTGGTGGTATCATTTTGGGAACGTAGATTACGAGCAGGTGTGTAATGAGCAATTGTGTTTACAAGATATGAAGGACCAGTACTGTTAATCAATTTATAAATGTACAGACAAAGTTTGAACTTGACACGTTGAGAAAAAGGGAGCCAATGGAGTTCCCTAATCAAAGGAGACGTATGTATATTGCGACCAACTGAAAACACTAAACGTGCGGCACGATTCTGAACACTGAAGTTTTTTCTGATCTTTAACACAAAGAACTGAAAAGAGACTGTTACAATAGTCAAGTCGAGAAAGTACAAGTGCCCGAACTGCATGATGGCAAGTTTTCTCATTGATAAATCTTCTAATGCGCCACAGATTCTTAAGATGGAAATTACAGGTACGTACAGTATTACTGGCGTGAGATGAGAGTGTAAAGCACGAGTCAATACATATGCCAAGATTCTTAACTTTAGAGGATAGTGCAATTTCATTATCACATACATTGAGTTTTACGTTGGATAGATTTTCATTAAATTGGTTTTTCCGACATAGTATAGTGAATTCAGTTTTAGAAACATTTAGTTTGAGGAAATTTGAAGTCATCCACGTGTTTATCTCAGCAATACATAACGAAATTCTTTCTAACACTTCTTGCATACTTGATGGTGAACGAGGATCAAACGCATCATATAGTTGAATATCATCGGCATAGATAAGATAGAAAAGATTGTGCTTACGAATTATAGTTGACACAGGAGTGATATAAACATTGAAGAGTATAGGGCCCATAACAGACCCTTGGGGGACACCGTATTCGCAAGTCCAAGGAGCTGAAACTTGCTCTGATATTTTAACACGAGATGTCCAGCCAGTGAGATATGAGTGCAACCATTGTAGAGCAACATTTGACACGTTAAAATTTGATTCAAGTCGTTTTACCAAGATCTTGTGGTCAACCGTGTCAAAGGCTGCACTCAGATCCAGAAGCACAAGAAAAACCGCCTTTCGTTGGTCGAAATAAGATAATGTGTCATTTTGAAGCTTTAGAAGAGCAGTTTCAGTACTAAAATTCATTCGATAGGCTGATTGCATAGGATCATATAAGTTGTTAGTGGTGAGGTATTCAACCAATTGAGACGCTGCAGCTTTCTCAATAACTTTAGCTACAAAACTTAAATTACTGACAGGTCTATAATTTTTCAGATCTTGATAATCTAGTGTAGGTTTCTTAAGCACAGGTGTGATTAAGGCCTGGTGACATGCTACTGGAAAAACTCCTGATTGTAAAGAGGAATTGACCACCTTGGTGAGAGCCGAGATATGATACAAAACATATTTCTTTAAATGCCATGTTGGTTCAACGTCTAACGAGCAAGAAGCATTAGACATTTTAGTGATGATAATCTTTAAATTTTCTTCAGAGATAACATCAAAGGCAGAGAAAGAGCATGTATTGTCACTCTGAGGACATTGATCAAGTTCCTGATTATTGGTACTGTCTAGGCTCTCACGAATCCTAACAATCTTCTCAACAAAGAGTTCTCTAAATCTTGATACCAAGGACACAGGAGAACAATTCTTACTTGGAAGTAGTTTCTTGTCCCTGTTAAGAAGACTATCGAGAGTGGAGAAGATAGTTTTAGCATCAGCATCAGTAAGTCTATCATCTAAAAATGACTCTTTTGCATGTATTATTGCATCATTGACAAGTTTATTTGCTGCAACATATAGTGCACGGTTATCATCTGTACGATGTTTCTTCCATCTTCTTTCAGCTTGCCGCCTAGACCTACGTGCAGAGAGAACATCTGCGTTTATCCAAGGATTGCGGATACGGACAGACTTCACACACGATTTTTCAGGTGCATGCTTGTCAAGACATTCCTTAACTGCCGTAGTATAATCCTGCAAGAGAGCATTCACGTCACCGCTGTCCACAAGTGTTTTAAGATTGTTAGAAAGCATCAAGAAAACTATCAGGATTAATATCTTTGAACTTTCGGACTGTGTGCCGAGACCTCTCAGCTGCAGGAATTTCTACTGGGCTATAACAAAAATGTACACAATGATGATCAGAGAGAAAATTCTCATGTATAGTGACGTCATGTATCTGACGATCAATCAAAGTGTTATTGGAGTTATCTTCTAGTACAGAGCAACCAGGATTTATGAGTTTCCTGGACATTACAAGATCTAAAGTGTGGCCAAATTTGTGTGTTGCGCCATTAACATGCTGGATCATACTACCAGTTTCAATGATCGACAAGAATTGTTTAACATCGGACCTGGATGGATCGTCGATGTATACATTGAAATCACCAGCCATGATAACATGACCAGGTAAAAGAGAAATCTCATTTACCAGGGTTTCAAATTCAACTAGAAAATCACTAAGACGTAGACCGTTTGATGCCGAAGGTGGAGGCCTATAGATCACAAATATATGAATGTTACCAGTTTTGTGTCGATAAACCACACGGGCAAGTTCAAAGCTCTTGAACTTATTTTGAATGTCAATAGGGGCATGAGAATTGACAGTCAAGTTCAAAAGAGATTTATATAAAATAGCAATTCCCCCATGGTGGTCAGTAAGTCTAGGTATACTGAACATGGCGTACCCAGGGGGTGTACATTCATTAATGACCACTGGATCATCAACATGGAGCCATGTTTCAGTGATCATCATTATATCTAAGTCATATTCTAATATACAATCGTGGAGGAGAAAAGTTTTGTTTCTTATTGAATGAGCATTCCACAGACAAAGTTTAATATTTGGTGAGTTACATGGGTCAAATAGCTTGATTGGTACAAGATTATTCATAACGACACCACGATGAATAGACGGTCTATTAGGTCGAGTCATGGAGACAAGCACTGGAATCTGACGTTGCTTTCTTTGACCGCCACGTTTACCCCGATGCGTATGTTTCCTAGGTTTTCTTTGTACACATGGTTTACGAGATATCCCGAGTAGGCTAATTTTATCAAGTACTTCATGCTTAAGTATACAATGAAATTGTTTGTGAGAGAGGTAGTAAACTCTTAACAAGGAGTCCCTATCATAGGATAAACGATGTATACATGTTTTGTTCTCATCAACCTGTGAATTGTGATGAGAGTTATTCTTAGTAGTTGGTGGTCTCAATGGGCCAGGATTTGACTGTACATCACCTGACGTGAGGAGACTCAATTGAAAAGTAGCAGTTGTATTGGCATAATAAGTAAGACGGGACCCAAGAAATTTGGTTGGTTTGGTGTGTAATATTCCATTAGCATACTGCTGCAAGTTTATACAGGGGTAGTATAGCACATGAAGGTGCACCTGGGCTTCACATACCTTCACAACAGTACACAAAAGAAGACAGAGGATTAGCTTGGGTAACCCCATTGTCCAAAGAAGTGGCGTGACTTTCTACTGACCCCGCTGAGCTCCACGGTCAAGAAAACGTGACTGGTCAAACTCTGAACACGGACAGTTCGACCGCCGACCGGACAAAGGGAAAGGAAAAAAGCGACCGGAAAACTGGATCGCACCGGTTCTCTGACCAGTCTGGGCAGTCATAACGCACGCGCAGTAGCGGGACGGCCAATCCATCCCATTCAAGGTTGGGCTTGTTTACTATTTTCAGACCAACGGAGTGAGTGCGGTGCGCGGCGACCGCGAGTTGATGAATGGAGGATAACCACTGAACTAGAAAGAACTAGTTCAGTGAGGATAACAACAAACTCGGAAGCGGGCGCGGATCGCCGGCGAATAGTAAACTGTGCTCATAACCCTTCCAGCCACGAGACATAACAGACGATACTGTATGACGACCATACATCTGATTTCATTATTCACATCCGTCAGCGAATCTTTTCATCACAAACAATACCGTCTTGTGATTTTAGGACTAGGATCTCCAATGAAAGAAGCAGGGCAAAAGCTGCAGATGATGTTTTGGGCAGGTAAGGACGGAAAACAGCTTTGTTTATATCAGAGACTTGTGACTGGTGTGTTGTCTGTTGAAGGTGTAGATACCATATTTGGTTGCCGGTTGACCATATTTGGAAGGTGTGTAAGAGGTTGTATGCATGTATGCATGCGTGGCCATATTTGGGTTAGTCCATAATAATATATCGCGAGACCGCGTCTCTTGATCTGTTTGCGGTGTAGATATTTTCTCTTCTATACCCGTCTATGTTGTATCTATTCGAAAAGCATATTTACCGACGTGTTTATTTGTTTATTTATTTGTAATGTATTTGTAAAATGCTTCCGCCAAGAAGCAACAAGGTCGATATTTAAGATTTGTCTATTTTTATGAGAGCAGTTTAGGCTAAGCCAATTAAGAAAGGAAATTTCTATCAGTATTGTACAGTCATCATGGTGATGATTGATCGCTAGATTTGAATTTCTCTTAGCTTTATCACATATTATTTGAATTATGTGAATTATGTGATTGTGTGACTTTGTATGCTATACATGTATTTTGCCTTTCGAATTGATGAAGAAAATCTTTTTTTTTTCCAGATGTTCTCCCGACAAAATTAAATTTACTACGTCGTGCTGCTGTTTACGTTAAGATATTTTTGTCATTTGTCAAATACTTGTTTCAATCTACGCGTTTAAACATTTTGAGACTTATTTCTCATTGATAGTAACCACAAAGACAACTAAAAACAAAACAACACTTAAACAGCATATTGTGTCTTTTCGAAATTGAATGCGCTAGCTGGCGTTGTCTTGACGGACTAAAATTACTGAGGCGCTAGTATAGTTTTTCATTATTTCATTTATTAGTGATTATTACAGAACATAACCAAAACATGTGTGCACCACCAACAACTTGTTCAATTGAGTTTTATGCGCAGTCCTTAATTGGTGTGGGTTTTTTTTACTGCATAAATGTTCCTTAGAAAGAATTGTTATTTTGAATCGAAGAAGATACGGAGAAACACACCAGGAACAATGCTACAATGTTTTGGTTCACGCAATGTTTTACAAAATGTGGCAAAGTGTGCAAAAGTGATTTGTCACTCCTCCCCCCCCCCCCCCCTCCCTTCAGCTAATAAAGATATTATGACTAGTATTACAGGGTATACCCCACCATGGTTGCTGGTATATGTACCATTATAGTCGGTATACACGAACATTTTGATGGTGGGCATTTCATACACCAACCTTGCAGTTTATTAATATTTATTGCCAGGAGTAGTTCCGCTACAAAGCAACCTTAATATGATGAGGGCAGGGTGCACGTAAACATGTGATGAAAAGAACTTATCTTGAGGAATAAAATTATTGGCAGAGAAGAGGGTGATGAGGAAGAAGAAAAAGATCAACACCAAGGAAAGGATGACAAAGATGAAAACGATGATGAAGGTATAGAAAATGAGAAAGAAGGAGAACGGATGAAGATAGGTAAAGACGAAGTTGCAGAAGAACAGATGAAGAGGACGAAGGGGGAAAGAAGTAGAGAACAGGAAAAAGAAAGAGAAGGGGAAGAACAGGGTGATGAAGAAATAGAAAATCAGAAGGAAGGAGGACGGGTAAAGTCATGTGAAGATGAAGCAGAAGATGACGGATAGAAGACAACCAAGAAGAAATCTAAGAAGAAGCTGAAAATATGAAGAGGAGGTCAAGGGATGATTACAGACAGTAAATAAAGGCAGGAAAACACATTGGGCTCAAAGCTGTTGTTTATAGAACGCATTGTCGACTCCGTTACCAATTTATTCATGGAATGCTTTCCTCATGACGTCTGCAACTTTGTAATCTACATCCATTTCCTCTCCATCGCTGTCTGCCGTCAGCCAACGAACCGAAAATAGAACGAGCGTTAATTCAATGACGTCATAAAGCTCCTTCCCACAAAATAAACATACGGTCAGACTGAGGTTAGACACACACACGTGCACACACACTTATATTTTGATCATTAGGGAAATACTTGTGTTTCATAAAAAAAAAATGAAAAAAAATTAACAACCCTGAAAAACAACCTTGGGTACCAGATGACCCGTTGGGTAAATATAATATCTATGAAATATAAATTAAATCAATAACAATGGCAACACCTCTCTGTTCGTAACAAATTGAGATTATCGCGTTCATGCCATAAAACGATTGCCATGTGCTTTTAATTTTGATTTTAAATTTGTGATTTTAAACGAAAATGTGTGAATGCCATTTGTGTAACGACTTGTTAATACAAAATATATATTCGCAAATTGCGATTCTGCCCATAAAATATCCCTAAACGAATGATCTAATAACTACTGACCAAATATAGATGTGAACCAGGACATTGGTTGCTTCAATTTTCCCTTCATGTTTATTTAATTAAACTCGCGTAACGTTATGATAAGCTTCCAGTTGAGATGAAGACAATTTCCTACCTGAGCAGAATAATTGATTGATAAATTCTGTATTCAATTGTACCAATCCCCCCCCCCCCCCAATCTCCGCTCGCTCAGTCATAATCATCCGTGATAGTGGTGGCATTAATGGAACTTTCGCTTTATTAATGGAACTTTCGATACGTTCTTCTTTGGTTTCAGGATATTTTCAGATATTTTTACTCGTTTGTTGATTTCCGTTATGCTCACGGATGCACTGATGCCATTCACAGAACTGGACAAGCAAAATGGGACTACATTTTTCTGGTTCTATCTGAGAAGCCGTTGCCACACAATCATGTTCATTATTGTTAAAACACTTTTGAAGCACATGTTGAGAAGACGTACATTTTCGGTGATGTGGAGCGTGGGTAAAATATCCTTCCATAACATTATCCCTGGTCTGAATAACCACCGGTCAATTCGATAAAAGGGCCAGTGATCGATAATGCGTGACCATTCAGAGGTGGGTCGCTCGCGTGAGGCCCTGATTGTCTGGCGGACCATCGTGTGGTATCTCGATCAAAATTGGTTTGACTGAAAAGGAGCATGTTGGCATTCTTATTGTACGGAGATGATCCAAGAAATGTTTCACCTAATTTAAATAAAGATGTAAGGTTACAATTTGACAAGATTTTGGGTACACACGAGTATAAAGTGTCAGTATTAATGCCAAATACCAAATTCACTGTACGCCATATATATCATAAATTGCTGTGTAGTTGAGTTGCCTTCTAACTGCCCAATTATGAGAAAAGGAAACTGTAATATATTGCTGCCATTAGTTAGAACAATTTCTTTCCGTTTGTTTTCTCCAGGAACCATATGACACAGTGAAAGAGTCAAGTTACCATCCCAGGCCCCGACCCACCACAAGACCCATCGTTATCGTCATCGACATCACCCACCTCCTCTATGTGACATCCTATACTCGCCACCATCAACTAGCCAATCAGCGAGCGCGTCTGCATTGAACTCCCGCGTACTGAAATAAAATAACATTCGGCATCAGCATTATAATACCATTAAGACTCCATTCGATTTATTCTTTGGATTACTCTTTGGAGATTACCAGGGATTAAGATGGGTCACATGATCGAGCAGAACCCGGATTATCCCCTCCTGGCTTACGAGCCTCCAGAGTGGGCCTCGTCTCTATCCAAAGTTCCACAGCACACAATCAAGGTTAGTTAATGATACATGTTTAAGTTTCTCTCTCCCCTCCCTCTCTCTCTCTCTCTCTCTCTCCCCTTTCTCCCTAACTCGTTTCTCTCCCCCCCTCTCTCATTCACTCTCTCCTCCTCTTCACCCCTCCTCTCCCAATCACCCCTCTCTCTCTCCCTCTCTCCCTCTCTTCACCCCTCCTCTCCCAATCACCCCTCTCTCTCTCCCTCTCTCCCTCTCTTCCTCCCCTCCTCTCCCAATCACCCCCCTCTCTCTCCCTCTCTCCCTCTCTTCCTCCCCTCCCCCTCTCTCTCCCTCTCTTCCTCCCCTCTCTGTCTTCCACATCTCTTCCTCTCTCTCACTCATCATGACCTCTGATTTTGATATATTATAAATATTTACGAATCAACTTGACCATCAGTTGACACAGAAACCTGTTTACCAATAACAAAATAATGACGACACACCCGTGATCTGAACTCGGTCAATACAATAACCTTCCATGGTGTTTGTTTTCTTGTCTTTGTTTTCTTGTCGTGTAGCTTGGAACCCTCAACACGCCGATTCAGAGGTGGCGTCTGCCTGGTAGCCCAGACGACTTCCAGGTGTACATCAAGCGGGACGACATGACCGGCAGCGTGCTCTCAGGAAACAAGGTAAGCACTCCCAGTCGGTATTCCATGGCCAGGTGGAAACTAGCTAGCGACCGCTAGATTTGCCGACGACTAATGGTGGCGACATTAAATTCGGGGACCACTGAATTGAACGAAGAACGAAGAAGTTGGCGACCACTCAGTTTGGTGACCTTTAGACTTATAGCACGGGCTATTTTGAAATTGCATAGCTCGGGGGAGGGGGGGGGGCAAAAACAGCCCCCCCCCCCCCCCTAAGATCCCGACCGTTGATCGCGCGATCGCGCCGAAAATTGGCACGTATGTCACCCATGACGTAATCTCCACAATTCATTTGTCAATTGCACCAAAATTATTCAAATTTATTTTTAATGAATTAATTATGCTGATTAATGCATAAAATCATAATTCGGCTGTAAATCTTTAAATCTAGCCCCAAAACTGCTAGATTTCAGTCAGGACACTCTTCTTAGGATTATTATCAAAATAGGATTTTAAAAAATGACAATATCAATGTATTTCTTTCCCCCGCAGGTGCGCAAGCTTGAGTTCTTGATGGCCGACCTGGTTTCCCAGGGTTGTGAGGCCATCATGACGTGCGGGGGAATCTTCTCCAACTCGTGCCGTGCGGCCGCCATCGCGGCCCGCCAGATGGGCCTGGACAGCCATCTCCTCCTCTGGTCCGACCAGCCAGTGAGTTCCTTTGAGCCCTTGCGCTACCAGGCTTTGAAAGCCCCACATGCTTACTTTAGATGCTCATATGTCAGTGGTGAGGAAAGACTTGATTGTGCGGGTATTTGTTTTCTCACTTTATATAACAACCACATAATATTTATTAGTGGTGCCATTTCAGACTACAAAATTGAATATACACTTTCTTCGAAGTATGACGAGTCACTCGTATAATAAACGAATGAAGATTATAATACCCCATCATGTTAAGGATTAATACTATCATGGACCTATCATGGATGGACTGCGCTCGGATAGACTTCCTTTGATCTATGAGGTCCGCCGCTTCATAACAATTCAAGACATTCAGGTGTTTTAAACAATTAGCTGTATTTCTAATTAGGTAGTGCCTTCCTCTGAATAATAAAAGACAATCTGTTTTGAGAAGCATGTCAACCGTTCAGCCTTCGCTGGGAGCTCGTAGCTGATCTATTTACACACACTGTGAATTAGTTTTGGGGTGAGCGAAGGGGAATTTTGAAAAAACTTGTAGAAAGAATTTGGTCCGTAACTTTTCCGGACACCTCCGCACACGAAATTGAGATTGTTTCCATGAAAGATTAAACACTCAATAAACAATTTACAAGATATTTTTAAGGAAATATGATTCGGAAATGTGCGATATGGAGGCATTTCTCTGGCATGTTTTCTACAGTATTCTCCTTTTATCACAAAAACGAAGCAACAATATAATCTGAAATTCACAGAATCGTATCTTTATAAGATGTAATACTACTGCACATGCACTTCAGTTCATGAAGTGGTTCTGAAATCTTCTGCGCATACAGAATATATATTCCTCAAAATGCATCCTACATTTTGTCATGCTTGTTTGGCGGCGGATCTCCCTCGATCAAAGAGCCAAACGCGTCAAATATTCCATTGTGATATCAATGCACGCGACTGCTGTAGGAATAAATTACACTTCGTGCTGACTCCATTCCTTACACCTCTCTGATACTATGTTCGACTGTTTATGATATAGCTTTGATCATGATTGAAATAATGTGTACCTCCAAAAATAGAAAAGGAACAAAATGTCTCTCACTATCTGTATTTTTTTTTAGGTAGATCCATTACAATTTCGTCTTCATTATCGATGGCCCAAGGGGAAAATATCTTTAAATTCACTAGACATATAATCGCCCTGTTGTCTCTTTCTGTGTAGGATCTCCCCTTCACCGGCAATGCATTGCTGGACAGAATGGTTGGCTGTAACTTCTACCTCATGCCACTCGGCTGCCCTTTCGACACGGATGTGTACCCACGCATGCAGCAGCTCAAGGAGCATATCTTGTAAGCATGATTGTGCTGCAGTCTCCCTATTTGTCCACGTATCATCTGCGAGTGATGCCCACACACTCACACAGTCCCTTTTTGTTAACTCCATTTCTTACGCCATTGGTACAGTTTTACACACGAATTACACATATTTCCCAAAGAGTAGCATAAAGTCTGGCACACAAAGGGTGAAACACAATCTCAGCTCTTGAACATGTTCAGTAATGTTACAGATTTTTAAAAAAAAAAATCCTTTAGACATGCTACCATAAAACATGTTTCAATTAGAAAGATTATTCAAGCGGAACTAAAAATGATGTCTCTATAGACAGGTGGTCAGTGTAACTAAAGTAGGTAACATGAGTAGTTTATTGACCTGATTTGCGTATCTTTCGTGAAGTGGCAATTGATTCTGTTCCATTACTCTACAGCAAGACAACGGGGAAGAAGGCGTATAAGGTCCCATTCGGTGGTTCAAATGAGGTCGGGGTCTGGGGGTACATCGAGTGCTTCAATGAACTCATGGGCCAGGTAAGATTTTAACGTTGCCCTTTCAAAAGAAATGAAGATAGCAGTATGCAACAGACGAAACAATAAACATGTAGCTATAAGTTTATTTTAACGGGAGACATGTCAAACTCATTTAAAATCTCTCTCTATATTTTATATTTATATTGTATCTTGTTCATCAAATATACTATGTATCCATGTCAACTGCTTGGTGTCCAAGCTGTTAATTATGTTAAAGGTAGCCTGTCCCTTTTGCAGACCCAATTGTGAAAGTTACCTGACTTTGTCATCATTTGAGAGAGTGTGGCTATATAACCTTGCGCTGGAATCGACAAAGCGTAATATTCGGTTTCGAGGAAATAATCTTCGATAATTGATCGAGCTTTCTTTTGTCGTACCACGAAAATAGTCGTAATTTCAAATGGAATCAAATCTCAGTGAAAACTAGTTAGATTTTCATTTATTCTAAGGGAGTTACAGTACCTCTGACCTTAACATTTCACAGTTGGTATCCCAAAGATACGTGCTAAATAGGTACAAACTTTCATGAAGTTTGCAGATGTTTATAAAAGGGACGGGCCATCTTTAACCCTAGTCTGTGGGAACCAGATGATTCATGTATTACATCTATGATAATTTGATAATCTACAAGTTAACAGTTTAACAAGGGTTCTCATGGCGTAGCCTCCGCAGTGCAAAAAAATGCCATCATGAATAATCAAGATTGTTGTATAGAGTACCGAAGTGGTGTCGTCATATCCATTGTTGTGCAGGTCTCTAGTTCTAAACAACATCATTTAAGTGAAAATTTAACCGCTTCGACTCTGTCGAATGGGCTCGTGCCAGCCCCACTCCCCCCCCCCCCCCCCCCCCCCAAGAGAGAGAGAGAGTCCCCGCTATGATCGCTGATGTTCGCCCTACCCTGTGTTGACAATATGTTCATATGACGTCACACTTCGGTACTCTATATTCACCGCCGCATGCTCTGTGGAAAGAAATACTTAACCATGACGTCGAATTCTTCATGTGACGTCACACTTGAAATTTACAGCGTTTTGCCATTCAACTTATGCTTTGTTTGTTGTTATTTTGTCTCCTGCGCAGGGTCTCTTGGATAACTTCACCGACATCGTTATCGCAGCCGGAAGCAGCGGGTCTGTCACCGGACTGGCCATTGGAAACTACCTCACGGGAAGCAAGCTAAAGTAAATTTTTCTATAATTAAAGTCGTCTCCTTTGATCAGTTTGTGTCAGCGGAGATTTGTGGTCCGTTGTTGGTGCGTATGTCGTTCAATGGTTAGGCTAATCAAATCTTGATGATGCTGATTGGACTTGGGAGCAGAGCTATAATTGACCTAGGATTGAGGAAATGAACTTGATTTGTTACCCTTTTCAAATGATCAGTTCTGGTATGAAATATTTTAGAATCTTAAGTTCCACGTATAATGCCATACTGCGTCGAATATTGCTTTCTTTAGTTTTTCACTCATTATCTTTCTCTGCGTTCCGTGTTTTCTCGTGTTATTTATTTTATTCAGTTCTGATTTTAAAAAAGATTCTCTTTCAGTAAAAAAAAACTCTGCTCTAACAAGAGACTCTGCTTCATATACACAGGTTTATGTTTATTTCGTATTTTTAACGCTTTTTATCAACCATTCAGTCTCAGTATATGGAGTCAGATTTCTCCCTAACAACCCTCCATGTCTTGCTTCCCTCCCACTCCCAGGATCCACGGCATGGCTGCTTGCAAGGACCAGCACTTCTTCTATCAAGAGGCGGATAAGATGCTGCGATGTCTTGGCCTTCAGGGCGAGGACGGCGAGACGGGAGTCAAGTCCGTCGACATCATGCACATCCGAGACGAAGTCGTGGGCGAGGGCTATGCAGTCAACACTCCGGAAGAACTAGGTACAAAATGCGGATCAAGATTCATCCAGTTTAGTTTTCTGTCTAAAGGCCAGTGCGGACGACACGATCCGATCTGTCGTAGGACTCTGCGACTGGATGATTCACAAGGCCCAGTTATACGATTTGTCGAATCTTGACAAAAGTCATGTCTGCGGGGGCCTTCATGTTGATAGTGTGGGGCGTACATATTATCTGTAAATGTAACTGGGCTCATTCTCTTTAATTTGATATATACTAGAGTGCCAGATTCGTTTATATCAAATAGAACATCATTAACAACTACAAGTCTGCTGTACTCCTTGGAGTGACCTTGCCCGAACTACGACACAACACTTTTATCTACTTCATATATTACTATTGCATAGTTTCCCTCTTCTTCGTCTTCGTCTTCGTCTTCGTCCTCTTCCTTTTCTTCTTCTTCTTCTCCTTCTTCTTCTTCTTCTTCTTCTTCTTCTTCTTCTTCTTCTTCTTCTTCTCCTTCTTCTTCTCCTTCTTCTTCTTCTGCTCCTTCTTCTCCTTCTCCTTCTCCTTCTTCTTCTTCTTCTTCTTCTTCTTCTTCTTCTTCTTCTTCTTCTTCTTCTCCTTCTTCTTCTTCTCCTTCTTCTTCTTCTCCTTCTTCTTCTTTTCTTCTTTCTATTCTTGTTCCACAATTTGCACGTTAAAGAACCTGCTTCTCTTTTCGTAAAGAGTAGGAACGTTATCCCGGGAAAGTAGTTAACATATTAATTTATATCTGATTTTAATCTTACTCAAATGTGGTAAATTTCCAAAAGGAATGATAATAACTTTTTAGATGAACTTTTCGACACTTATATGACACTGAAGTGTTGGTAGTGTCGTTAATTTCACATCAATCAATCAATCTATTCTCGTTCGTTTTCATCCTCTTGATCTTGTTTTCTTCCTTCTCTAAATTTCTATCATTTTTGTTTTACGGTATCTTCTTCTTCGGGTACAACGATCGTTAAATGTTCATTCATTCTTTGTCCGTCGTCCAGAATGCATCGAGAGTGTTGCGGTGAACACGGGCATCATGGTGGATCCGGTGTACTCTGGTAAGGCCACCTACCACCTGATCAAGCTCATGAAGGAGAACCCGACAACCTTCAAGGGCAAGAAGATCCTATTCATCCACACAGGTGAGCCTCCCGTTATGCGTTAGACCAAGGATATTTCAGCACATGGAGGGCCAGCAGCCATTTAATTAATGTAGATTCATTGTACTCTACTTCTAGTCACAAAAGAACGCTTTACAAAGATTTTCTCTTTGATCTCCCTTGTTCGAAGCCGCAGATTCTCTGGTTGGTTTTTGCCTGGATTTGACGTATAAAAAAATCGGATGCGCAAGAAATATCCTCACCCCATATACCTGCGCAGTTGTGACATGTAATATCTACGATGCATATGCATGAAGATGAAATGCATAAAGATTTAATTATTCCTCTTTTTTTTTTCGTTTTCCTTATTCATTATGCCTCCGCCACGAAAAGGAAAAAGGAAAAGGAGCACAGGACATCAAGCATTTTGATTGGAAACACTCTATTTTAATTAAAAGTCCGACAAGGTTAAAATAAGGTATAGCTAACAAGATTTATGCTAACATCCCGAAGTCTAAGTTCGAATGATTGTCAAGTTGAACCAAAGACTAAACCAGAGCGGTTGTGCACAATTAGTGTCTTATTTTGCGCGTATTAACACATTTGTTTAATCCTATCGTCCTTCAGGTGGTGTCTTCGATCTATTCACGGGAGGGATGGGCCGCATGCTGTCGAAGAAGGGGCACACGGAGAACAAGGTCCACGACTGGATGCACCTCGGGGACACGGTACCAACACCAAACGAGGCATGAGCAGACTCGCAAAATATTAGTCTCACCTTCACGTTTTCCCATCCAACACCCAACGAGGCATTAACAGACTCGCTAAACACCAGTTTCACCTGATAGAGACCGTGCTAACACCCAATGAGGCAAGAGGGCATGATCAGACTCGCTAAACACTAGTTTCATCTGATAGAGACCGTCTTACACCGAACGAGGTACGATCAGACTCACTCAACACCAAGTCTCACCTTTAGATGGCAGCTGGGCGAGAGAGAGAGAGAGAGAGAGAGAGAGAGAGAGAGAGAGAGAGAGAGAGAGAGATATGCCTACACATGAACAGACTCTCATCAAAAACTCTGGCCTCACTTCACTCACTCTCCTGACACCCTGACACGTGACTACATACGTACTGGAGACACGAGAGACATTCCAACACGAAATTAGTTGAGCTGCGTTCAAGTTTGCCGACGTACTCGGGAAGTTAGCCAATCATGTGAGGGGGTATTGACCTTCTGATGTCATGTAACAAATCTCACGGATGACGTCATATTGTGAACATGGTTCAATGGCACCATCATTAATGATGATAATGTTGGTATTCCGCAAACAGGAAAGAACCAAGTTCAATATTCCAAGTAGTGGTTACCTTCCCTAGCGACATCGCCCGATTACCAGCACCCACATCAACACACAAGTTGGTCAAAATAACAACAACAAAAAATCCCTCTTGCGCCTTAGAATGTTTATTTATTACTTTATACATGTACAATGTTTTTGTCCTCTTTCGGGGAAGATAATAACTTATTCTCCACTGGTTGTATTAATGTCGTTGTTTAGTTTTTAAAACGCATTTATGATAAATCTCATGCCGTTTTTGAAAGAAGTTAATTTTATTTCTATCTCGGTGTGGGAGACTTCATCTACACGTATTCAGTTATCGTATTTACCAAATTGCTGCATGCTTATTGTAGTGAAGGAAAATAAATGTTATTTGCGTATATGTTTAATTTATAGGTGTGTAAGGTTGTATGTGTGTGCGACTTGTGTGTGTGTGTGTGTGTGTGTGTGTGTGTGTGTGTGTGTGTGTGTGTGTGTGTGTGTGTGTGTGTGTGTGACACTATAAGTGAATCATCTAAAAAGTTATTAATTGCGTCGAATATGGTGAATATTAAATATTGTACATTGTACATTTTGTATATACACAGAGCAAACCTTTTGAAGATACAAGTATGTGGATTCATGTCGATGTAAAAAAGACTGGAAATTGATAATAAAAAAAACATCAAAATCAATGTTCTGAGGTGTTCCAGTTCGACTTGTTTGTGATGGTGGAATAAGTGAATGTGCAATGACAACCCGTGTAAAGAAAGAAGAACATGAATACATATGAGGAAGAGATGGAGAGAGATACGTGTACATGTATATTGAAAGAGGGAGAGAAGAGAGAGAGGGGGGGGGGGATGAGGCAGGGGGAAAGAGAGATAGAGAGCGAGGGATAGGGAAAGGGAACGAGAGGAAGGGAGAGAGAGAGAAAGAGAGACGGAGAGATTAAGGTGGGGAGAAAGGTGCTGGAGAGAAAGACAAGAGATTGAATATAGTCTAGATTGAGAGAGATGAAGATAGATAGGATGCAGAGAGAGAGAGAGAAAGAGAGAGAGAGAGAGGGAGGGAGAGAGTCAGAGAGAGAGAAGGAGGCATAGAAAGAGGGGGAGATAAAAAGAATGTACAGTTTAGATTAGAGGTCAGGGTGTATTGAAAGAGGGTAATGCGTTTACAATGAATGAAGAGTGGATACACTGCTTTCCATAGGAATAACGTGGTCACATTGTGTAGTACATGTATTAATGAAGATCCCGAATTTGTGCGATGACATGACAGACGGGTCAGTCTGTTTCGCCATTTTCAATTCAATTCAATTCTTTATTTAACAAACAAAAATAATATTTTTTCATGAATAATGAATACAAGGTATCACATGAAATGCGCATATATGTATACATCTCCCCTCGCCACGGGTGCAACTCGAACTACAACCTTATCTGTAGCTACAAACCTCCGTGTGCTCTATCATGCCAAAAATATGAGAGAATTAATAATTTTGTAATAATTACCTTACGACCTGCCAAAGTTATAGGCACGATCAAGCTTCTTGCTTTTGGGTATGTCAGAGTATCAAAGCTATCCACATTCTTGTCGGGTATATCATGCAATTTAAGAAGTCTGAGTTCATGAATGCGCTTCGTCATGTCTTAATACGGACCAGAGGAAGATGGGAAAAGAAAATCATGTTTGTGTAGCCCCTGTTAGGGTCAACATTAGAGTTTAAGATGGCCTGAGACTTAGACTATCAACCTACTACCTGTGTGTGTTGACATTCGACACACTCGTATGGGTGCACGTTGACACACTACAGTGGTGGACTGGTATCCCTTCTCACTCTATTGAGAAGGGTCACTGGGTTGTGGAATCACAAAAGATCAGGGACCAGTCTACCAGTAGTTTGGGATGATGCCTCTGAGTCATCATCCATTCCAAGAATTAACACCCTCCATCTTAAGATTTTGGGGTTATACCATTTTGTCCAAAGTAATTTGGTACTTTATGAGATAATGTAATTCCATGATTATTAACCAATACATGATCATGATATCCCTTAAATAATTTCTTTCAACTCACAATGCTGGTATTGATAACAAATTACATATCATATACCATCACATTGCTTACCTTAATTGGGTAAAGAATTAAGAATTGTTAGAAGTTCTCCCCATAAAAAGAGAAAGTGGTACAGTCTGCTCCAAGTTGCACCATCTTGGGAGGAAAGTCTGCCTCTTTGCTTCTGAATCTTGAAGGAGACAGACATGTCCAAGATTTGCTGACCAGACTTGTACAATATTACACTTTCAGGTAAGCAATTCAACTTATTCTTTTAATTATTTGTATCATCATCTATCATACTATACAATTGTGGTATTTGTTGAGATGGATGGTATTTACATTTGGAGATATTTATGGATTTAAAATGACTTTCCTTAATTGAAAGTTGAACCATGTGAACATATGCATGGTATGAGTCTTCAAACTTAAAGTTATTTAAAGTTAACTGAAGTTCCCTTTAATTATATGATATACTATATGACTTACTAATAATCTATTCCTGTAAAATAGTTATTTGCACTTCTACCGAGTATGGCACAGCTGCGCGTGATGCAATATTTTATACCAAATTCCTAAACTCTGGAATAAGAGTTGCCTCATGTTTTGGATTGCCAAATCAAACGATATTGTCAGGCCGACCAGATTCGATGGAAACTCTCATCTGTGGCAGCAATATCGTAGCGTGAGTTTCTAATGTGATGACAATATGCCTAACTCATTGGAAGGTGCACTTACTATTATATTTTTGCATGCGTTCATGTCATTCATTGATTTATTGTATACTAACAACTGAGTATGAACTTGCTGTAATCCTTTAATATAATTATCAAATAGTTTGATAACAGCTCTTTGCTTCTGAATCTTGAAGGAGACAGACATGTCCAAGATTTGCTGACCAGACTTGTACAATATTACACTTTCAGGTTCTTCGTCGAGAAGATACAATGACAGCGTGTCAGAGCTTCATAATCCCAATAAGTCTGAGAACCCCTTTTTTAAGAATGTAATTAAGTTTATCCTCTGTTAAAGTCCTTTTAGTTAAAGGTGTTGCACAAGTGTGCACATGTGTGCCACTAATTAGTAAAAATATGCTGTTAGCATAACTTAATAGCTTTTTTTGTATATATTGTAAATACGTTTATATTCTCTTTTCATTCATAATTAAAGGTTCTATATAATTCCTTTAAATATTTTATCTACATTTAGTTTTCTGTATGCTTTACTTGTATTAAGTAGTAATAGGCATGTGTTGAATGTGGATGATTGCTGATGAATGAATTGATTGAATAATGTGATGTGATTGTCGCTCTTATTCTTGTACAGCGATATGGTGGGGAAGATGTGATATGATTCTTTAATAATTATTTTCATATTGCATAATCATTAGTCTTCCGCTGCATTTTGTTATTTTAAACTCTGTAACTGGGCTGTAGATAAATATATGTAAACATATATAACACGGTCCAAGGTCCTCCCCCACCCTAATTGTTTTCGCTGCTACAATTGGTAGCAGAGCGAGGTTTTTCATTGTTGTATTATGCTGGTGCTCTTTAATGATTACTGAGCCAAAAGCATTTGCTCATTTCTTAGGTTTCTTTTCTCCACGTATGAATAGGGGATTAGGTTAAGTAGGGCCTTAGAATTTAAAGTTACTTGTAGACGTACTTCAGGAGTAGTTCATTCAGTTTTCCATGAGTGTCTCTTTTGCACAACTAACCGTTTGTTGGTAGTTGGCTTTGGGCTTTGTTGAAAACCATTTGGTTCACTTTTGTGATTTATGACCGGCTTGTGTCTGAGGTCACAGCATTAGCCGCCTTGTTTGTTCTGTTTTGGTTTTGCCCTAGTCTTGTTTTGGAGTCTTGTTCCCTAAACAGTGACAGTGGAAATTTTGTTTGGATTTTTTCCCCTGTTGTTGTCTACATATTTCCTTTCCCATTGATATTTAGGTTTTCCTAGTGTTGAAATTTTCACTGACATATGTCTTGCATGATTATGCATATGAGTTACTTCTGACATACTGGTTGGTTAGAAAATATTGAATATTTTGTTGTTGTTTTTTTCAGAAAAAAAAATAACAAGAGTGAATTCCAAGACAAGGTAGTTTTCTCTGTGCCAACTTTTAGCATATTCTTTTGTTAATTCTCATTACTACTGGCAGAGGTAGTATGTACATTTTGTCTACAAGCAAGATCTATTCTCTTTTGATATTACTTCATTAGGTCTTGTAGTTGTAAATATTTCACAGTATTTTACTGATTTATATTTTCATTGATAGTATCTATTGCATATGTCTTCATTTGTACGTCACCTCTATCGATTGTGGGTGACACTTAATTGACCTTTTGATTGATAAGTGACTTTGACCTTGACCAGGCATCACTACTGCTTCATTTGGTTTAGTGCTCTCCTTCTTATTTTGTTGCTGTTTTTTGTTTTGTTTGTTACACATTTGAGGCTGCAACCATGAGTATCCCTAATGAGGATAATGCTCCCCCTACCACTCCCCCTGCGAGTGAGGGCTCCCCTCCCATTGGAGCGTCTGCGGATACATTGGGTGATTTCTTAACAACATCTGGTCTTTCAATGGAGGAATTACAAAGGTTGGTGTCGCAAAACACGACACCTAGTCCCCCACAAAATATTGTTGTTGGAGGTGTCCCACGTCTGCCTCGACTTGGACTTTTCTCAGGTAATGTACCTGTAAAGCAAGGCGAGGTAGACTGGGACACGTTTAATGACACAGCCATGGAGATATCATCCATGACTGCTCTGGATGAGGGCACCAAAAGACGAGAAGTAGTCACACGACTACTGAGCCCCGCTAAGGAGTTTGCGAAACAACTCCCTGCAGACGCGCCAGTGGAGGCAGTCCTTGCATTTCTCAGGGGGATTTTTGGGAAGGTGCAGAATAAAAACCTGCTCCTGCAGGAATTTATGTCTGCAGTGCAGGAAAAATCGGAGAAGCCCTCTGATTTCTTGAAGAGGTTACAGCTTCAGATGGTGAAGCTGGTTGAGGCTGGGGAGTTCGCCAATGTGGCAGCCCATGAGAAACTGTTCGACAGATTTAAAATGGGGTGTCATGACGAGCACATCCTCACCGTCACAAACCTGCACGGCATGTTTGTGGCACCACCATTTTACCGGCTGATTAGCCTGTTGAGGGAGGCCGAGGCTAATAGAGAAGCCAAGATGGCCCAATATCGGTCGGGCGGGAAGGCCGTTGCCAAGAATTTCTTGCAACAGGTCGAGGCAATGAGCCTCTCAGGCCAACCCGCCATGCAGAATTACGGTGCTACATCCATGCCTGCACACCATCAGGATAATAGGCGGAAACATAAGAAGGGTGAGAAAAATACGACTGCAAACCGACCCTCCAACCAATCTGAACAGAACTCCCGGACGAACTTTCCCTTTAGCATCCTTGTGTGCTACAGATGTGGAGAGTTGGGGCATATCCAAGTGAAATGCACCAAACCTCCAAACCAACAAAAGAAAGAAAGAAACCTGGAACATAAACAAAGACTGATAGAAACATACATGGCCATGACTGACAATGCCCCTAACAGACCGCCCCCAAACGAGTAAAGACCCCTGTTGCCGGGCAATACAGGAGTCTGCATAAAAAGTGCCCAAAATCCCGGAAAAATAGATCAACGACCGACCATCCCCGACCTGTACTCCCCCCTCAACTCGTTGGCGAGCCGTGTGAAGCTTCTTGCGTGTTGGGTGATACCCCTACCACCTGTCTCATTGATAGTGGTAGTGTTGTCACCACAATACAAAAGACGTTTTATGACCAACACTTACAAGTAGGGTATCCCTTGCATAAAATTCAGGAGGGCTCCCTCCGCATAGAAGGAGCCAATGGGCAGCCGGTAACATATGAAGGATATGTTGAAATTCCCATCACGCTGCCAGCTGAAATTGTAGGTGTTAATACCCCTGTCAATACGCTCGCTATTGTTGTCACACAAGCCACCTCATGCCCGTCTCCACTCATAGTAGGTACAAACGTATTCAAGAGTCTGGCAGTTGAGTGCCGAGCGCATCTCGGGAGGAACTTTATTGAAAAGTTAAAGGTCCCTGCTCCGATTCGCGTCTGTTACCAGAGAGCCGTCTACCAGAAGATGTTGGGAGACCCTGCCACAGGAAAGGTAGGTAATGTAAGGTGCAAATTAGTGCGCCCTCTCACGGTGAGACCCAATGAGGTAGTAGAGATCACTGGCACTACCCATTCTAGGATACCGGTAGGTAGGCATGATGTGCTCATCCAAGAGGTAGATGGTAACCATGACAACAGTCTTCATGTTGTGAACACCATACAAAAGGTAAGTAGAAATAACAAGAAGGTTAAGGTTATGTTGTGCAACCCCACAGATTCCCCCATTGTTCTTCACGACAAACAGGTAGTTGCCGAAATGTACACGATGATGTGGTGCAGACCTATCACGCAGGTATGTGCAAACATCAGAGATTCGATGACTTCGGATGATGTGAAGGTAAGTGATACCTCTACTGTACATTGTAATTTCGTAACCCCATCTACCCGAGAACATCCAGAGGATGAAGAAGAACAGGATGAATTTGACATTGCACCTGGTACCTCTGAAAGACACATGACTGACCTACTTGATGAACTGAACAAACTTGATGGGTTGTTTGCCAAACATGACCTGGACTATGGTCGTGCACATGGCGTGGAACACTCTATCAAGCTCACAGACACAACCCCCTGGAATGCTAGAGCCCGGCCAATCCCCCAGAACATGTATGAAGAGGCGAGACAGCTATTCCAGGAATTACTGGATGCCGACCTAATCAGACCCTCTGAGAGTGCATACAGTTCTCCAGTGTGTCTGGTTAGGAAGAAATCTGGTAAACTCAGGATGACTGTAGACTACCGGCAGCCCAACCGACGTGTCGTCCCTGATGCTTATAGCATCCCCAAGATCGAAGAGTTGTTCAACTCTCTCCATGGTTCACGGTATTTTACAGTCGTAGATCTGAAGGGTGCATTCTTTCAGATTCCCTTGAGGGAGGAAGACAAGAAATACAGTGCATTTGCTACACCATTCGGGCACTACGAGTTTCAGAGGATGCCCCAAGGTTTGAAATCCAGCCCTGCCCAAATGCAGAGGGTGGTGGAGCGGTGTCTTGGCGACTGCTCTCTCAAGGAGGCTATGGCATACCTGGATGACATAGTCATTCATGCCCCCACTGTGGAGGAATGCATCCAACGGACAGGTAAGGTGCTTAGGCGGGTTCGAGACTTTGGGTTCACACTGGAGAAATCCAAATGTCATTTCCTTTACCCAAAGATATCCCATCTTGGCCATGAAATCAGTGCCGAGGGGATCCGCCCATGCCCTTCCAAGGTAGGGGACGTCCTGGATTGGAAACGACCTGACAACATCCATCAGCTTAGGCAATGGCTTGGTTTCAGCGGCTACTATCGCAGGTTCTGCAAGGACTTCTCCAAGATATGCAGGCCTCTCCATGATCTCCTGACGGGACTCTCCATGCCCCGGAAGGACAAGAGCACGACTGCCGAAAGGTCAAAGGTAAGACGGGCCCAATTGGAGCCCTTCAAGGAGAAATGGACTGATAGGTGTGAGGCAGCATTCAATGAGTTGAAGGGAATACTCACCTCTGCCCCAGTCCTTGCCTTTGCAGACCTAGGTAGGCCATTTGAGGTACACTGTGATGCCTCAGGATATGGTTTAGGTGCTGTCTTGTATCAGGAGCAAGATGGAGTGAAACGGGTTATCTCCTATGCTTCCCGTGGTCTGAGCCACTCAGAGAGAAACTACTGTGCATGGAAACGAGAATTCCTTTGTCTGAAATGGGCAGTAACGGAGAAATTCTCTGATTACCTGTATGGCACGAAGTTTGTTGTTATCACAGATAACAACCCCCTCACGTACGTGATGACATCGGCCAAGCTGGATGCTACTGGACAAAGGTGGGTAGCGAATCTGTCGACGTATGACTTTGAGATCCGGTACTGCCCAGGTAAGAATCTCAGTGATGCTGACTCACTGAGTAGACGCCCCAACATCATTCCCGATGGCGAGGAAATCATGGAGAACACGAACAGCCAGATTGACTTCTTGAAGTCAAGAGTCACAGAGGTAGGTACAGATCAGGTTGAAGCTGTGCTCCAGGGTTCCGTCCATGCTCTCCTGACGCCATCACAACAAGCGGGTAAGTCATCCCCATCTCATATCGATAATGGAGAATCATCTATCATTGCAGCTTCTCTAGGGATGCATCCAACATCTGTCCCCCAACCCTTTCTTCAAAGTTTAGAGGGTGACTCTGCTCTTCCAGGAGTAAGTGAAGGTGAATGGCAACAGCACCAAAGTGCCGATCCAGACCTCTTCTTGGTAAGACAGATGATCGAGAGTCATACTCTCCCTTCACCTGCTCAGAAGAAGGCTGCAAAGTCCCAACGTAAGGTCTTGTTTCGGGAGATCAAACGGATAGTCCTCATTAACGGTGTGCTCTATCGACAAACAAGAGACCCCATCAACAAAGAGGTAAGACACCAACTCCTTCTCCCAGCAGGTTTCAAGGAACAGGCCATGAAGGGTATCCATGATGAGTGCGGCCATCTCGGCTTTGATAAATGTGTGTCGCTCGCGAAGAACCGATTCTACTTCCCATACATGGCAACTGCCATAAAGGGGTGGATCGATGGGTGTGAACGCTGCACCAAACGCAAGAGGAAAGCAGAAAAAGCCGAGATGGACTCTATCACAACCACCCAACCCCTAGAACTTCTATGCATCGACTTTCTAAGCATAGAGCCAGATAATGGTGGAATAGAGAATGTGCTTGTGATGACAGATCACTTCAGCAAGTATGCTGTAGCTGTGCCAACCAAAGACCAACGCAGCAGCACTGTTGCCAAGGCGCTATGGGACAACTTCATCGTCCATTATGGTTGGCCAGCAAAGATCTTGTCTGATCAGGCACAAGATTTCAATTCGCAGCTCATCAAGGAGCTCTGTGCCATGGCTGGAGTGAAAAAGGTACGTACAACCCCTTATCACCCACAAGCTAACCCAGTGGAACGCTTTAACCGTGTTCTACTGGATATGTTGGGCTGTCTGTCAGACAAGGACAAGGCTGAGTGGAGGCGCCACGTAAGTACGTTGGTTCACGCATATAATGTGTGTGAACATGACACCACTCATTTCTCACCTTACTTTCTCATGTTCGGAAGGACTGCGCGTTTGCCCATTGATCTGGCTCTTGGTATTGACCCCCAATGGTCAAAGGGCCAAGACAGATCAGCATACGTTAAGAGCTTGAGGGAACGTTTGAGTGAGGCATATGAGGTGGCGGCCAACAACATGGCGAAGCGGAGTGACGCGAACAAGAAAAGGTATGATCAGAGGGCTAAGGCTCCAGTGTTGGAGGAGGGTGACCGTGTGTTACGTAAGAATACACACTTGCGTGGTAAACACAAATTAGCAAATCGTTGGGGTGACACCATCTACACAGTTGTGTCGAAGATTGAGGGCTCCCCTGTATATGGTATTTGCAAGGAGGGCGATGACGGCCCCCCTAAAATGATTCACCGAAACCTTCTCCTTCCCTGTGGTGCCTTCATGCCCAGTGATGAGCCGGACTCTTCTGAAAAGAACCATGTAGAAGTCACACCGGCTAAGCGCGCGCCGCTTACCCGTAGTAAAACTCGTCGCACCCCTCCTGTAGAAAGTCCTATAGATAGCGAATCTGACGACGAAATTGACAATGGTAGATTTGTCTCCGAAGTTGATGCTCCCCTTCCTATTCCTGACCCTGCTCCCCTTCCCATTCCTGACTCCAATGCACCCGACAATGACCGTACCTCAGTACCCGACAGTGACATTGACACTACCAACTCCACTGAGACTGTTACACAGGCTGCTGAAATGCCTGAAGACGGGGTTGACCAATCAAACGTTGAAAATCGGTCTGATGATCAATTACCCCCAATGAGTGATAGTGACAATGATTGTACAGAGGACGGAAAAGGAAATGTTTCTGAAAATATTGATGTAAATCAAGTTAATGAGTCAGATGTAGAACAAGATCCACCTGGTCAGGATAATCATTGCCAGGAAAACGTGGCCTCTCCCAATGAGCCCACAGTTAGAAGGTCTAGTAGGAGTAACAAAGGTGTTGGCCCCAAGGTCTTAACTTATGACCACTCTGGTGCCCAACAAAGTGTTGATTTTAAGTTGGCATTGGTACAGCAAATGAGAGCATTCATGGAAAATATGTTGTAATTGTACTTAAGTTATGTTCTTACTTTTGTATTATCGAATAGGTAGATTACTCGTTATTGTTATAAAGAGTATGTTCATTCTACTTGAATTATGTAGGGAGTAGGACCGCGTAGGTGTATTAATGTCTTTTATCAGGCATATATCAAATATGGTAATCTGGTAAAGGGTTCTCAGATAAGGGATGGAGAGGTTACCTGACAAGAAGCAGACAACCCGAGTCTTCATCGGACAACGAGAGAGATGTACTGGAAGCAGCCGCGGCCGACGAAGCTGATGACAGACTGGTGCTGAGGCGATCGACCCAGCGAGAAATGACCCGTGCTGACGTTTTACAACGCGGATGACCGTCATATGAACTGTCGCTTTGGCCAACGGACTAATTATATTACAGCTAAGTAACCGATGTCATGACTTTTATGATATTCTTTGATCAATGATCAATGCTAATTTGCAGCTGTTATAAACTTCCAGAACTCTGATTACATCTCAAGACCCTACTGCAGTGAGCCACAAGGACATTGCTGCTAGCAGAAACCTGCCCTCAAGACGTGGTTCCGGGAACCACTAGATGTCTTCACCATCGCGCGTTGTCCTCACCTTGAACTTTACGTCAGTAGACGCAATAATGATCCTGATATAGAGGAAAACTGTTATTTTGTATATAGTACTTCTCTTATACTCGTATGTATCTCTTCCAAACACGATTTCAGTTTCGTTTGGACAAGTCTCATCATTTGGGTTTCTATGTCTCCCCATTGCATTGTGTGTTTTTTTTTTCTTATATCCTTTCTGACGAAGGATATTTTTTTTAAGGGGGGAAGAGTATGTAGCCCCTGTTAGGGTCAACATTAGAGTTTAAGATGGCCTGAGACTTAGACTATCAACCTACTACCTGTGTGTGTTGACATTCGACACACTCGTATGGGTGCACGTTGACACACTACAGTGGTGGACTGGTATCCCTTCTCACTCTATTGAGAAGGGTCACTGGGTTGTGGAATCACAAAAGATCAGGGACCAGTCTACCAGTAGTTTGGGATGATGCCTCTGAGTCATCATCCATTCCAAGAATTAACACCCTCCATCTTAAGATTTTGGGGTTATACCATTTTGTCCAAAGTAATTTGGTACTTTATGAGATAATGTAATTCCATGATTATTAACCAATACATGATCATGATATCCCTTAAATAATTTCTTTCAACTCACAATGCTGGTATTGATAACAAATTACATATCATATACCATCACATTGCTTACCTTAATTGGGTAAAGAATTAAGAATTGTTAGAAGTTCTCCCCATAAAAAGAGAAAGTGGTACAGTCTGCTCCAAGTTGCACCATCTTGGGAGGAAAGTCTGCCTCTTTGCTTCTGAATCTTGAAGGAGACAGACATGTCCAAGATTTGCTGACCAGACTTGTACAATATTACACTTTCAGGTAAGCAATTCAACTTATTCTTTTAATTATTTGTATCATCATCTATCATACTATACAATTGTGGTATTTGTTGAGATGGATGGTATTTACATTTGGAGATATTTATGGATTTAAAATGACTTTCCTTAATTGAAAGTTGAACCATGTGAACATATGCATGGTATGAGTCTTCAAACTTAAAGTTATTTAAAGTTAACTGAAGTTCCCTTTAATTATATGATATACTATATGACTTACTAATAATCTATTCCTGTAAAATAGTTATTTGCACTTCTACCGAGTATGGCACAGCTGCGCGTGATGCAATATTTTATACCAAATTCCTAAACTCTGGAATAAGAGTTGCCTCATGTTTTGGATTGCCAAATCAAACGATATTGTCAGGCCGACCAGATTCGATGGAAACTCTCATCTGTGGCAGCAATATCGTAGCGTGAGTTTCTAATGTGATGACAATATGCCTAACTCATTGGAAGGTGCACTTACTATTATATTTTTGCATGCGTTCATGTCATTCATTGATTTATTGTATACTAACAACTGAGTATGAACTTGCTGTAATCCTTTAATATAATTATCAAATAGTTTGATAACAGCTCTTTGCTTCTGAATCTTGAAGGAGACAGACATGTCCAAGATTTGCTGACCAGACTTGTACAATATTACACTTTCAGGTTCTTCGTCGAGAAGATACAATGACAGCGTGTCAGAGCTTCATAATCCCAATAAGTCTGAGAACCCCTTTTTTAAGAATGTAATTAAGTTTATCCTCTGTTAAAGTCCTTTTAGTTAAAGGTGTTGCACAAGTGTGCACATGTGTGCCACTAATTAGTAAAAATATGCTGTTAGCATAACTTAATAGCTTTTTTTGTATATATTGTAAATACGTTTATATTCTCTTTTCATTCATAATTAAAGGTTCTATATAATTCCTTTAAATATTTTATCTACATTTAGTTTTCTGTATGCTTTACTTGTATTAAGTAGTAATAGGCATGTGTTGAATGTGGATGATTGCTGATGAATGAATTGATTGAATAATGTGATGTGATTGTCGCTCTTATTCTTGTACAGCGATATGGTGGGGAAGATGTGATATGATTCTTTAATAATTATTTTCATATTGCATAATCATTAGTCTTCCGCTGCATTTTGTTATTTTAAACTCTGTAACTGGGCTGTAGATAAATATATGTAAACATATATAACACGGTCCAAGGTCCTCCCCCACCCTAATTGTTTTCGCTGCTACATTTGCAAACTCCTTCTGTCAACAAAGCAGGATGTTCTGCGGTGTGCGCCGTAGACGTAGACTTGCCAGTGTGTCCACAACGTCGGGAGTATTCAGTTTCAGTTTAGTTTATTTCATATTTCACATATCGCAAATAAAAAATGACATGACATTACAGAAAAGTACAAGGTACAGCTTACACAGAATACAAAGTAAATTCAATACAGGGTACGTTCATTCATTCTTTGTATGAGCTTAAAATAACAAGTTGAGGAGATGAAGGTACAGAGTTAACAGTGAAATACGGGGAAACCTATTGAAAAGCTGAGCTTGTATGGTATATATAGATTCTCGTAATAAGTGAAATAAAGTCTTTGCATTGATATCTCATAATAATAAGAACTGTATGATGATGAGAACAAGACGGATAATATGAAGAAATACAAAAATATAAGGGAAAAAGAGGAGAGAAAGAAAACAAAGATGTAAAATGAGTATGTTGTAATTGTTAGTTGGGGCGTAAGTTAGCTTGTATACTTGGATAAAAGAAACAATTTGAGTTTGCGTTTAAACATGCACAATGAGCGGGCAGTTGTTAATTCAGTTGAGAGTTCGTTGCAAAGTTTTTGTCCAGTGACTATTATTGTAATGTGCGCGAAGGTTGTTCGTGTACGTGGAAGGTGATAAGAATTGCTTTGAATAAGCCAGTTCGTAATTACAATTTGCGCATGAGCAGATGAAGGTCATAGTGACCAAACCAGCTTGTTGGTTTTTAAATCACTGAGATAAGCATCATCATTAATAAGTTATTTTAGAATATGCTTGTTATCCAATTTATAAAAGAACACCAAGGTGTTCAATCATGGGGTATTTGACAACAGGCCAAACGACAACAATTAGTTTACAATAAACAATGTAATAGAAGCTTTCCCAATTGTTCACAGACCGTAGCCTCCTATTCTTGTCACCTGTTTTGAGATGGTTCCTTTATTAGAGGTTGAATATCACAAATTGCTATGTCGGGTAAGCACATTACGTAACATCTCCTTTTGAAATGATATATTAATCAACTGCTTATCCTAATGAAAAGGGGAAAGGTCATAGTGACCAAACTTGCTCCAGAGCTAACTACGAACTGGTGAATTATAGAGACTTTTCTAGCTAGTCTGCAAGTGCAGCCTCTAAATGTGAGACTTAAACAATACTCCAGACAATATATATCTCGAGTAAAGATCAGGTCATTTCACAAGCAACTTTGATGTATAGAGAAAACGTTGGACTTCACCGAAGACTACACCTCTTACTTAAAGGGATAGTTCACCATGAAAATAAGTTCGTTTCAATAAAAGCAGACACATGAAAGAAACATATTAGTGAAGGTTTGATGAAAATTCGTCAACCTGGTCAAAGGATAAGAAAGTTTACGATCTTTTAAAGTTTTGATTTTGTTACATCACCTACGAGGTGCTCTCCAAAAAATGTTGTGTAAAGTTTCTTTTCGAAAATGTGCATTTTCTATAAAAAAATAAATAAAAATGCGTTATTGCACCTCATACATTATCAGAAATACGTTTCTTCACACATACCCGTGTGAATAAAAGTCATTCCGTTGTCAAAAACAGAAAATGAGCAATTGATGTGATTATATTGTACACAACTTAGATATTGGAGAGCACCTCGCACGTGACATCACAAAATTGAAATGTCAAAATCTAGTATTTTCCTTATGACCGATTTTCGTGAAACCTTCACTAATGTTTCTTTCATGTTTCTACTTTTATTTAAACCACTTATTTTCAGGGTGAACTATCCCTTTAACAACGTTTGAAAATAGGGCCTACAGCCTATTTGTTGGCTAGCCTGCAAGTGCAGCCTCCAAATTTGATACTTAAACAATAAATACCATGTCTGGTGTGAAGATAAGGTCATTTCACAAACAACACTGATGTATAGAGAAAACGTTTGACTCCTCCGAAGACTACTCTGCACACTTTAAAGGCTGCCCAGTCATACCAGTGAATGGAGCTCTGAGTGACGTAGCACAATTCAGGATAAGACGCCTTTAATGTTTAGGGCACGGTATACCTTGAGTCTAAGTGAATGAAGATGTGAAGATATTAACTGTTTTGCCCCTTTTATAGTGCGCTCAGAGTGCGCTCTCTTCCCCCCTCCCCCCGCCCCTCTCTCTCTCCCTCTCTCTCACTCCTTTACTTCCCCCTCCGCTCTCTCTCTCTCTCTCTCTCTCTCTCTCTCTCTCTCTCTCTCTCTCTCTCTCTCTCCCTCTATCCTCCCCCTCTCTGTCTCTGTCTCTGTCTATCTGTCTCTCTGTCTCTCTGTCTCTGTCTCTCTGTCTCTCTGTCTCTCTGTCTCTCTGTCTGTCTATCTCTCTCTCTCTCTCTCTCTCTCTCTCTCTCTCTCTCTCTCTCTCTCTCACGCACACACACATACACACATACACACACGCTCCTCTAGCCTAGTTGTTAGGCTGTGGGGTGTTCATGGGCACAACCCAGTCTGTTAACAACTATGTCTGGTATAAACAGACTACGTCCTTATTACGTCATGGCTCCTCTGACTCCTTCACCTCTGAGAGAAGGAGGAGGAGGATGGGATTAGGGTATAGTCTGTGTTACCAGACAACCAGGTAGTTGTTAACAGACTGGGTTGTGCCTAACACCTCACAGCCTTGTACCTAGGCTATATCACTCCTCCTCCAAGTGTACTCCGTCTATCAGCCACCACAATACACAATACATGTTGCCTTTAAATCTTTACACGCATTGATGCACCAGTGCAACACGGCTATCAGTTATTCGTCTGGTACATTTATACGGAATCATGCTTGATGTAAAGGGTTAGGTGTTTACTTTCGATCTTCCACCTATACGAACCAGAGCGCAGACCGGTGACCAACAGAAGTTTAAAAGAACGAACATTTACTCACGACTCGCTTCTCAAACATACATTACGTCACGTCCCATTCATCGGTCACAAAAGCTCCGTACGTGGTCTGCTGAGCGTAGTCTTGCTCGAGAACAATTGTATTTAATTCAACATTTTTTATGTAGTCGTAACGGTAAGAAACTGTAGATTTTCCAACCGATATGCAATATCTTGGTATGTATACCCCATATCCTTTAAATGATACTTCCTCCTGCGAAACAATGCGAAATTTACATAATCTAAAATAATAGTTGACGGTCTGAAGTAAGAATACCAGCTACAAGGAGAGATGACGACACTTCTGAAAACGTATTCTTCACAAAGACACTTAAGTAGTCCGGAAGGTATCTCCATTATATTCTCACCCCATTCTGCCGGTGATAACTTAAAAAAATACCAGTTTTCCAGCGAATCATCTTTACCGTTTCATGCGCCATCGATCACACAATTGTATGTTTCCAATGTCTTGGTGAAACATCAAACATCGACGCAACTTTTCTCGTTTTACCGAATCTTGGACCAATCTTGGATCGTAAATGGATTGCACGGTGTCTACCACGCTTGTCTCTATTGTAGCGTTGTTGCATTGTGAGTTTTCGTGAGGCAAATATAGGCCCACACTCTAGCTGAGCCAACCAATGTACATTCGACACTTACTTGGTCGAGAACTAGAATCAACCGAAGAAGAACTGTTTCCGGACTGTTATCATCTCGATCTTGTAGTGACGCTTTTTTAATTATTATTAAGGGTTCCCATTTTTTCTCAAAATCGCCGATATTTGAGAGGATTTAGGATGGAGGCCGCATCGTGGACGCACATGTCCTCCATTCTCAGTTACTTGTTGGCTCTGGTCGTCATCGTCTCACTGGGCTCCCTCGTCGCCTACCTTCTCGTCATCGAGATGAAGAAGTGGAAGCTAAAACACATACCGGGACCTAAGAGAACAAGGTGAGGAATTGGACCTGAATTGTTGTGAAGTACATGTATGAAACAAATTTAACAGAAAAAAGATAAAATTTTGCCTCATTTTTCGATTTTCAACGCATGTAAAGTGTTTGTGCCATACAATAAACCGGATCTAACGAACCATTGTGTTTTAATGATTTACTTCACCAATATATTCATTTGTCTCAAACGCTATGTCTGCTTTGAAAGTTATGTTAAAACAATTTCCGTAACTTTCCTAAATAATTGTCACGATCATAGCCGCCAAATGAAGTGCATGGGACAATGTCTTTCTTGTGATCATTAAACCCGTTGACTAGACCCTCTGAGGATTCCACAAATGTAAGTTTCAAGTCGTATATCATAGGGGATATAACGGGAACCTTACCTTCCGAGTAGACTCCTTACTCTCTTCTCGGCGTACATGTTGAGACAGTCTGGCAAACAGCAGGGGCAAAGGTCGTCTCTTGGCGTCGAGTTTCGTAATGGATTTCAATACAAGTGATCATATTTACATTGATTTTAAGAATCATTTGTGCATGAATTCGTGCGATGAAATGCACTTTCTTTGCTTGGTAGTGAGATATTTAAGTGGTATGGATATACCCATATCCATGGGATTAAAGGCATGTTCCGCTGTGTAGACTGTATTCGTGAACACGATCCCCATAAAATATACACATGGTTCTCTACCGTAAAAATCACGGGTCTTACGATCATGCATGACGGTGTGTGGAATGAACGCAAATCAATATATATGATTTACACTGAAGAATAGAGGCTTAGTAGTACTATGCCTAGTCATAAGATCAGTCTCCTCTTTTCTCAGTCCGACCTAATGCAACCAGACTTCTTTATTGAATACATCGGTTTTAAAACGCCCAAAAGCCTGATAGCAAAGCCAGTAATTGATCATGTCGATTGATTTTTGAAGCCACGGGAGTGCACAGTTTCACGACGGAAACTTTTGAATCTTGCGTTGAATTGTGAATGGAATCTTGAGAAAACGAACTTACTTTCTTTTCCAATGCAATTCGATGGAATGAAATGATATCATGATTGATCAGTAATAATTTCTCAATCACATGAACAGCAGTAAAAAGCCGAATGATTGGTTATGCGTATATTGCATACACGATTGATTTGATCGGTACATAATAAAGTTCATATCGATTATTCTCTATTTCTCGTTTTCTGTTTGTTTTATACGTCTATGTTGTCATTGTTATTGTTCCAACATTGTCCACTATATCCATGGAAATAAAGATAATACAACATGTCTGTCATACATTGTCAACTATTATGTGATTATATGAAAATATTGCACGTTTATCATCTGTCGTAGCCTTATCTATGGATGCCTTCCAGAGGTGCGTGATTATCTCAACGCCGGCAAGACAAAGTTAGATCTCCTGATGAAATGGTAAGAACAAGCGATTGTTGTCTTTTAAATGTGCTATTTCATGTTTGTTTCGCCTCATGTGATATTCATACCTGCAGCAACATATTCCCTTCCTTAGGAACTTTGTTCCCAAAACGACTCGTATAATTTCTTTTTCTAGAACGATTTTGTCCACCAAACGAGTTTTCCTTTCTTCTGTACGCCCCCCCCCCCTCCCTAAACAATAAAGACATTTACATTGTCTAGTCACGATAGTGCTTTTGTTTCCAAAACTATATTGGCGTTCTATTGTGATTTTGTTTCAGAAACGACCTTCCTTTCTTTCTTTTTTTTTCTGTTTTTGTGTCCCCATACCGATATATTCTTGAGCGATTTCGTCCCCCAGCGACTTTTCCCGTTATAGTGACTTTGTCTCAAAAATGCCTTTACGTTTTATAAAAATGGGTTAACAAACTTCTAAGAACTATTCTGCTTTAATCATTGTTCATATAAAGCATTTATTATAACACAAATTATTGAAAATTAAAATCATTTTTAATACTATCATGTTAAATTCAAGTTATACATCCCAAATCAAAATTTATCTTAAAAAAGTGTGAATTTGCCCCTTTACAAGACGAACCTTCAGGGATCCCTTAGTACATGTTTACAAAGGCAGAACACAAGTCGAACGCCATTCAGTTTAGGTTCATCAAGGTGTGAATAAATGATTTACAGGACGACATTATGGGTGTGTTTTTATTTTTCATGACAATAGGGAGTCTGAATACGGTCCCATTTTCAAGTACTCCATCATGCATCGACACATCGTAGCGGCCTTTGATCCCGACTGTGTGAAGGTCAGTTAAACCAGACCCATTTTTTAACTTCTCTGTCTTGATCCTTACTGTCATGATCCTCCTCATCTCCGTCATCATCATCATCACCATCATCCTTCTCATCTCCGTCATCTACTGCATCACCATCACCACCATCATCCTCATCTTCATAACCACCACTACCACCACTACCACTACCACCACCACCACCACCACCACCACCACCACCACCACAATCCTTCTCATCAACTTTATCAGCATCACCACCATCCTCCTTAGCAACATCATCACTATCATCATCATCATCACCATCACCACCACCATCCTCATCCTCATTATCTACATCACCACCACTTCTACCATCCTTCTCATCAACCGCATCACCATCACTATCCTTCTCATTATGCTCATCAACATCATCATCATCATCATCTTCATCATCATCATCATCATCACCATCACCACCATCCACTCATCCTCCTCATCACCGACTACATCATCATCATCATCATCACCACTACCATCCACCTCATCCTCCAAAAAGTGTAAAATCTTATGAAGTATTCCGTGGATTTTTATTTTTACAAAAATAACAAGTGATGGATGTCACAAAATCTGGTTCTAAAATATTGACATCATTTTACTTAATGATGTGTTAACCTAAGCTTGATTCGTGTTGTAAATTATTCCTTACTTTGCAAGAGTGTCATGAGAATTTTGAAGACCTAATACATAGGCACACGACCACTTCCTCCCTCTCTCACACACATACACACATACACACACATACACACACATACATGTTCTAACAAACACTCACAAACACACATACTTATTCACATGCACCAACCACAGACACACACTCTCTCTCTCTCTCTCTCTCTCTCTCTTTCTCTCTCTTTCACACACACACACATACACACACACACACAAACACACACACACACACACACACACACATACACATACAAACATACATAAACATGCATACCCCCCCCCCCCCCCCCCCCCCCTCTACTTCGCCTTTGAGTTAATCTTTCTCGTCGTTCCTATTGTCCCCCTGGTTTCTTCAGGAGATGCTCTCGAAGCCAAGTGTACACTGGAAGCCGCACCGGCCCTACGGCATCATGGCCCGCGTGCTCGGCAGCCGCTTCATGGGCAACGGCCTCATTACCGAACCCGACTACGGCCGCTGGAAGATCCACCGCGCCATGCTCAACCCATCCTTCAACAGGAAGTACGTGCACGGGCTCGATCACCGTGGCTAGAGAGAGAGGCAGAGAGAGAGAGAGAGAGAGAGAGAGAAAGAGAAATAGAGAGATGGCTGCACTGAAATCAAATCGGGGAAATCGGGAAAGACTACCAGAGATGACATCATCATTGAAAATGAAACATTCAGACACGACTTTATTATTTGAACATCCTTGAGCAACCTTTTTTCGTACAAAATTAAAGCATAAAGAATACCTATTGTTGAACATGAGCACGGATAGGTCCATGATTGAATTTATGAGGATTCACGAAGTCGCACAAGCACTTAGACTTTTGAGGATATTGGCTGGTATCCTCATTTTTAGGATTTTTAAGACTTGCCAAATTCTCAAGAGGAAGGTATAAATGAATAAGCTAGCTGTTACAAAAAGTGGAGATTATTAATATATTTTGATGACTTTTAACATTTTCACTGTTATAAATTAAACCTAAGGGGAAATACTGACCTTAATCTTTTGATACTTGATGATTAAAAATCAGTTTCAAATCACATCAACTGGAAATTTATACATTACAAAGTCAATTGATGTTAATTCTTTTAGAGACAGGTTTTGTGACGTTTCATCTATTGCTTTTCTTGTAATGATCCTTAAAACATTAAATGAGATTTTCACTTTTAGACAAATTTGGATCTGAAATTGTGTGTGTGTTAGATGATTAATTCAGAACACAACAATGGTCATTGTGCATCACACACGCCAACCCGCAGCTTCTTTTCTGCTAGGCGCATCACACATTATCAATGACACTGCGATGGCATTTGCTAGTGGATTAACAGGTGTGTTACACAATGGTCATTATATTATCCTGAATCAATTTCTCATACACTTAAATGTTGAGGCCCAATTTTAAAATCTCCTTGAATATTTTGTCATTATTCCACAAAAAATAATCGATGAAATGTCACAAAACCTGTCTCTAAAAAAAATTCAGCTTGAGTTCAACAGTATTTTTTATAGTACCTAAACACAACAAAAAGAGTAATCCCCCCCCCCCCCCTCTAAGCAAAATAGCATAACTTTTTATCGTAAAGGTCTTGGGCAAAATAATGTGGCAGGACTACTCCTTAACTTATTGACTAACTTCTGTGTGAAAATCACATTAATCCAATTAGTCATGCATGAGTGGGCAAATTTTAAAGGCAGAAATGTCACTTTTCAAAAGTCACAAGGGTAATTGTTTTTACCGTTTTAGCAATACATTTTTGGCATTTATTGTGCGATTTTTAAAGTTTTTTCACTCAACCATGGCACGAAAATGACTTCTTAGGTTTACATAACAGGTCATGTTACATCTTTGTCAAAATATCCAGAGTTTTATTTTTCACCAAAATAAAGGGTTTTTAAAAGTTTCAAACTAAAGAGGGATGAGTATTCAACGGTGCTCACTCAACCAGAACAATGGGTTGAGTGTCGGGACAGGTGTTAGTGCATCGAGAGATGGATGATAAACATTGAAAGGACATAAATTATGTACCAGAAATGGAATTAATGAAAAATTAATATAACAGAATCCCAAAATTACCCTTGTGACTTTTGAAAAGTGACATTATTGGCTTTAAGATTTGTCCACTCATGCATGACTGATTGGGTTAATGTGAATTTCACACATAAGTTAGTCAATAAGTTGAGGAACAATCCTGCCAAATTATTTTGCCCAAAACGTCTTTGATAAAAAGTTATGCTATTTTGCATAGGGGGGGGGGGGGCTAACTTATTTGGTTGTGTTTAGTAGTTACAGTCATGTATCCCAGTATGAGGTGTTGATAATTGTTGATATTCACACGTTTGCTACCAGATACCTACTAAACATGGTGGGAATCTTCAACGACAGCGCCGACCACCTTGTCCAGCATCTGACGCAGAGGGCGGATGGCATAAAGGAGGTTCGCATGTACGATGCATTCAACAACGTCACACTCGACATCATTGCCAAGGTCAGACTTATGTTTTGTTTTCTTCTTGCATGTTTTCGTCTTTGACTTGCTTTCTTTAACATATTTCGTGATCAAATGTGAGCACCTCATGAAATGTTCTGTGTACGATATCTCGTTGAAGGAATTAATATGGACCTTAAAAAAAGAGATCATGAAAAACTAAATGAAATAGAATCGATTATACAGTATAGGTATATACATAAATTACAAACCTTTTTTACACTTCCGGTCTCATACACTAGATACACTGGACCGTAAGCAGATATGATTGGAAACAAAGTCTAATGTATCATGGGGCGATTCTACCTACTATGCGGTACTAGAGAGAATTGGTGTGATTTAATTTGTCATTTGAATGGATTTATTGTTAACCTTCAGGCGACATTCAACCTGGATTTGAACGTGCTCGACGACCCCGACAGTCCGTTCCCCAGTGCCATCCTGACATGCCTTAACGCCATCATGACGACCGTTAACTTCCCCTTCATGGAGGTGGGTTGCGAGGTGGATGAAGATGATGATGATGATGATGATGACGATGATGATGATGATGATGATGACGGTGATGGTAGTGGTAATTATGATGGTGGTGATCATGGTGATGATAAAGAAGATAATGAGGGTGGAGATCATGGTGATGACGATTACGATGAGGATGATGATTATGATAATTATGAAGTTGGTGATGGTGAATAGTGATGATGATGGTGGTGATGATGATAATGATGGTGACGATGGCGATGGTGGTAATAGTGATGGTGGGGATGATGATGATGATGATGATGATGATGATGATGATGATGATGATGATGGAGGTGATGATGGTGATGACGATGACGATGATAATGGTGGTGATGATTATGATGGTTGTGTTAAAGATGCGATAATGATGAAGATGAAGATGATCGCGTTGATGATGGTGACGTGATTGCTATTGCTGATGATACTGGTTAAGAAGAGTAGGAGGAGGATGTTGCAGTGGTAGTGATAGTCATGGTGATGACGGAAATTAATCATCGTATTGAAGGTGATGGTAATGACGATGGTGATGACGAAGATGAATTGGTTTTGATAGACATCGTGATGAACATGGTGGTGATTTTGATGAATATATGATGATGATGAAGATGATGATGATGATAATGATGATTATGATGATGATGATGATGATGATGATAATGATGAGGATGATTATGATAATAATAATGATGATGATTGAGGTGACGATGAGTGTTGCGATGATTATGTAATTAACGGATTAAATTAGGATGTTGATGTGATTAATGGCAATAACGATATTGAAGTAAGTTTAATCAAAGTATTTGTGATCAAGATGTTCGGAAAAGCATTACAGTAATTTCCCCATGTGCTTCACAGCCGCCCTCCCCCTCATCTGTCTGTCTGTAGGTCTGTTTTTTTCTTTCTGTCAGTCTGTCTCTCTCTGCCTCTCTCTCTTTCTTACTCTTTCTTCCATTTTCCTTTTGCTGTAATGTTCCAATTTCATTCTTTCAATGATAATGCATGTATCAAACATAAATGCACCATAATTGAAACTTGAAGAAAAGCATACTTACTCAACTACCTGAATCTAAATGACCCCCACCCAGTACGGACTAACCAAGAAAGCTCGACAGCTCAAAGCGGACGTCAAAGCCGCCTGCGACTTGCTTCGCCGAGTTGGCCGGGACTGCATCAGCAACCGTCTCGCCGCCAAGGCCCGCGGCGAAGAGCTCCCCGTCGACATGCTCACCAACATCCTGCAAGCCTCGGGCGACCTTGAAGGCGCCAAGAACTTTGGCCTCGATGAAATGCTGGACGAGTTCGTCACCTTCTTCATCGCAGGTACAAAGCTTAATCCTCATAATACCAAGTCTTGACAACTTTCTACCGTTCTCCATGTTAATAGTAATGAAAGACTTAAACTTTCTTGATTCAAGACACAGCACTGCTTTAGAATTATAGAGTACCGAAGTGTAACGTCATATGAGCATAAATTGTGTGGGTAGAGCAAACATTGGTGATCATGGCGGGGGCTTTCTCTTTGCGTGCCAGACACTAGCCCGCTAGACAATGTCGGACCAGTAAAACTCTCACCGGAGTGATGTTGTTGAGAACCGAAAGCCGGCGTAACAATGGGTATGACGACATCATTTCGGTATTTTGACATCGTTACCCATCATGCGCACGTGATACACATCTACCACATAGAGTACCGAAAGTGACGTCATTTCTGTTTAGATAACACTGATATTAAGTCATCACTTTGCCACATTCCTTTTGGGGGGAGGGGGGAGGGGAAGATTAGTGGGTAAGGGTTATTCTATCATTTTTTGTTGTTTTGTCTTTTTTGTTTATCCAATTTGTGTTCATGTGATTTGCAATCACTTAATAATCATTTGTAAATCTTGTAATTGATGTTAATTTGTTATAATAAAAACAGAATTATATAAAAAAAAAAAAGATCACTGTAGGCTCTCTAATTGGGAGTGTCCGACACCAACCCGCTAGACAATAAAGGACCGGTAAACCTCTCAATGGAATGATTGTGTTGAGTTGCCTTGACAACATGTTCATATGACGACACCACTTCGGTACTCTATAGAGGAGCTGTTTCTATGTCACACAGAAAAGTACGTTCACACGGAATCCGTTGGTCGTCAACAAACTATCAAAGCCATGATTTCGCAAATTAAATCAAAGTGTTTCTCTTTCTATTCTAGCATCTCAATTATCATCACAACTTTAAAAATACTGTGCACAGAAATAAAGTGAAAGTGATTTCGTGAAAAATACTTGTAAATATATATATATAAATATCTTGACAATTTTGCGTTTCGTTTGATGTGTTTTTTTTTCACAGGTCAAGAGACTACAAGCAATCTTATGTCTTTTACTTTAGAATTGCTCGGGAAGAATCCTCACGTCTTGGAAAAGTAAGTCCTAGCAAAAAAATATTTCGTTGATTGCTTATTTTGAACTAATGATAGCGAGTCACAAGACGAGAGAGAAAAGAAGAGAAGGAGAGAGAGGAGGGAGGGGAGAGAGAGAGAGAGAGAGAGAGAGAGAGAGAGAGAGAGAGAGAGAGAGTGAATGAAAGACAGGGAGAGATAGAGAGACAGGGAGAGAGAAAGAGTGAGGGGGAGAGAGAGATAAAGAGATAGGGGAGAGAGAGAGAGAGAGAGAGAGAGAGAGAGAGAGAGAGAGGGAGGGAGAGAGAGATAGATATAGAAAGAGATAGGGGAGATAGAGAGAGAGAGAGAGAGAGAGAGAGAGAGAGAGAGAGAGAGAGAGAGTGAGGCTGTGAGAGGGGTGTAGGACAGGAGGGAGGATGTAAGTGAGCGAGATGCGGGTGAAGTGGGTAATGAATATGTACACTGGGAAATTGGTAAAAGAGAAAAAGGAGGGAGAGCAAGGGAAGGGAAATGGAAAGTTTGAGAGATGAAAGGGTACCCTAATCATGATCATTCCTGCTATTCCAGGCTTCACGCAGAGCTGGTAGAGAAGGTTGGCGGTCAGGACTTCATCAGCTTCCAGGACATGGGCAAACTGGAGTACATGAGTCTGGTGAGTACACGTTACCAATGAAGAAAGGGTGGTGCCCTAGCCTAAGTACTAGGTTGTGAGGTGCATGAACACAACGGTAATTTCCCATTTGGTCCAATCCCAGTTGGTCCACTTACCATTTCGTCTACCATCATATGCTGATATGTATGGGTTAGGGTTAGGGTAGGGGGTCTGGATTAGGGTTAACGGTTGAGGTTATGGTGTAGATTAGAGTTGTTGATAAGTTAACCCAGTGTCTTAATCTAAAACGGTATTTTGAAGGGGTTCCTTGTAGACGAAATGGTGAGTGGACCAACTGGGATTGGACCAAATGGCAATAAACCGGCACAACCCCGTCTGTTAACAACTATGTGTGGTAACACAGACTATGGCCCAATCCCACCCTCGCTCCTCTATAGCTGTGAGATGCATGGACACAACCCAGTCTGTTAACAACTATGTCTGGTAACACAGACTATGCCCCAATCCCATCCTCGCTCCTCCTCTCAAAGAAGCCAGAGGATCTATGACGTCACTAGGGCGTAGTACCAGACATAGTTCTTAACAGACTAGGTTGTGTCCATGCACCTCACAGCCTAGTACCTAGGCAAGGGGTGCCCCGTCCTTCTTACATTTGCTTTATTTGCTACTATTTCTTAGAAACGAAAAAATAATCACTTTACGTTATGAATTTGTTTGACGCATTTGTGTAACGCCCTTGTATGACGCAATCACGTGAGGTATTGCCTTGTCACGTATTTCTGAGTGGCCAGGTATGTAAAATGATGAGCCAACGAATGAAATCGCCACATTCAGTGAAACTCATATGCTGTATTAATTCAGCATTGTCTGTATACGGATTCATGCTGCCGACTTGATTTTAAAAAATAATAGTCGAATGTAACTCTGTAAGTGTAAGTATCAACTTGTCAAGCCACATAGGCTTTTACTGATGCACCCTATTTCACTTCCCAACAATTTGTATGATTTGCTATACATTGCTTACATCTTTCAATGTCTGTTTATATTTATATGAGCTTTGTAACTTGTTTATCTGAAATAAAACGAATCAATCAAATGAAAGTATAACATCCCTTCTCGCTCTCTCTCTCTCTGCCTCCCATCGACCTTCTTGTTCCTCCCACTCCCTCATCCCCTTCACACTATCTCTCTGCCCCTCCCCCACACCCATCAACCGTGTTGTTGCACTCTGCCCCCCCCCCCCCCCCATTGACTCCCCCTCCCATTATTCTCTATCTCAATGCGTCCCGTCGACCTCCTCGGTCCTCCCTTTCTCCCGCACACCCCTACCCCTTCATCTCCCCTCATCCCCCTTCTCTCTACCCCCCTCCCTCCGTTGACCACCTTGTTCCTCCCTTTCACCCGCACGCACCACCCCCCCCCCCCTCCTCTGATCGTTCTCTAGATCCTGAAAGAGGCACTGCGCATGTTTGCCCCAGCGTCCATCGTGACCCGGGTGGCAGGCACAGACGTGAAAGCCAGCTCGGGTATCGTCATCCCTAAAGGAAGTCAGGTCAACGTGAGTGAACCATCTCAATACCAACTCATAAAACCCACATTGAGGTATAACATATGATGTGCTCCCTTGTGACTAAGACTCCTTTCAAAGTGGTGCGCTCTCTCTCTCTGTCAAACTGTTAAATATGTACCCAAACTGCATTAGCGACAAACTAAACCTTTCTATATCAACCACTTGAAAAAGTTACTCGCCATAATATGGACATGATATTACGTAAGCTCAGCAAAATCCACACAAAGAAACAACGCTTATCTAACTTCTTGTACTCTTAAAAACCAAACAATTTGATTGTCTCTTTTTATATCTTCCCATCTTTTCTTTTTGACAGTTGAGTCCTTTTACAATGGGACGCATGTCGCAGTTCTTCCCTGACCCGGAAGTATTCCGTCCTGAGCGCTTCCTAGACAGGTAATCCATGACTTCCGGTAATGAAAGCATTAGAATTGTCATACTCATTATGATTGTATCCCTGATAATTCATAAAATAGAAGGTACTTAAAACCCACGACGAAAACGTATACGTTGTACCTAGTTATCACTATAAAATATGGGGTGGTATTCTTAAAGGAACTTAAGTCCCAAACTGTCTAAGATAAGTCTGTCCGTATTCTGAAAACTGACTCAAGTCAATAGAATACCGAAGTGGTGTCGTCATATGAGCATGTTGTCAAGACAACTGGCTCTATTTAAACTCACTCTAGTGAGAGGTTTAGCGGTCCGATATTGTCTATCGGGCTAGTGTCGGCCATTCCCATTTACAGTCCCCGCTGTGATCACCGCTGCTTGCTCTACCCGCATCGTTTAGAACCAGTTGTCTTGACAATAATTATCAAATTACTTCGGTACTCTTCTGCCCTAATCTGACAAAAGGAAGCAACTAACAAAAGAGACTTTTCTTGTAAATTAGCAAAATGTGTCTGTCTGTTCTTTTGAAGCTCGGAACATGTATACCAACAATCAATCCGAGTTTGATCGACAAGAAATCAACGAAATATTCACTAATCACTTTTCAATGTTATGTTCCGGTTCTATATTTAGTATTGTTATTTATATGCTTGCCGGTTCTATATTTAGTATTGTTATTTATATGCTTTTCTTTTAATCTTGAAAATCACATTGAGTTGTGCACATTCTCTGCTTCCATGGGAGTGAGAGGGTTAACACATGTGCTATTCTTTCCACAGCAAACACCCCCCAAGCGCGTACTTCCCGTTCGGCCTGGGTCAAAGGTCATGCATCGGACAACAGTTCGCTCTGGTAAGCTATATCACTTACATGACTTACCCGCACTTTATCTATCCCAATTGATAGATAGGATTGTCTTTTTGTTATCTTCAATGGATAGTTCACCCAGACACATGAAATAAACATATTAGTGAGCGTTTGATGAAAATCCGTCCAAGAATAAAAATGTTACACTTTTTTTCTCTATAATGTCGATTTTCTCATAAGGATAATATACGCATCATCATTTTACCTGTGCATTTGATACATCATTAGAAACGCGTTTTTAGAAATATACCTCTACCAAAATAGCTATTCCTTCTTATTCTTCTTCTTCCAAAAAAAAAAAAAAATATGGACTTATACAGCACACAACATATGGGAGAGCACCTCGCACGTGACATCACAAAATCAACATTTTAACAAACTTTCTTATCGTTTGACGAATTTTCGTCAAATTTTCAGGAATATGTTTCTTTCATGTTTCTGCTTTCATTAAAACCAACTTAACCTCAGGATGAACTATTTTCTGTAAGGTCATAGCATACAACACGATCCGATCAGTCGTACGACTCAGCGACTGGCTGAATCGCAGGACGCGGTCATTCGATGCATGCAAGAGAGTGACGTCACAATACCAGTCGCGGACCCTTACGACTTCTGAATCGTGGCAAACTCGTGCGTCTGAGTTGGCCTGGAATCTTGTACAAATCGCCTTGACTTAAAGCCCCAGTTATTACCCCTTAAGTTAGTTTCTTTGTTTGCACCCATGCTTATTGCCCGTGTGCTCCACCAGTTCTCAAGTCCTTTATCTACCCCCCCCCTCCCCGATCTTCCCAACCACAGATAGCAAAGCTTATTTCATCATTGTTCCCTTATTTATAAAATAGTACCTGCTTGTTCACATTTTCTGAATTGCCAGGTAACACAAACGATTACGCTACTTGTAATTAACTTTACATAATTTCTCCCTTAGACTGAGGTGTTTGTCATCTTTGTTTATTCTTTATCGGTGTTCTTATACCAGTTCTTATATCAGTTTAATTGTGTCTTTCTTGACCTCGTTTGCTTTTCTCTCGACCTTTATCTATCATTCATCTCCCTCGCAGATAGCTGAATACATCACTATTGTTTTCGTATGTTTGTTTTCTGTATCATTGTTCATTCTGTTTGTTTATTTGTATTGCGTTGATATCCTTTGTACGCTCCCAGACAATTACATTAACTTGATCACCTCTTCAATGTGTGGCGATGTAAGTATGAGAAGAATGTGTATATAGGAAGATCAGCCTTCGAGAATATCGCCAGTAATCTAACATCAAGGAAAATTAACATCAACGTGAGAGCCCGGCTTATAGGATGATAGATTTGGTCGACGCTTTTATACTTCGCTAAAACATGTACACTTACAAATCTCGACAGAAGAAAAATTGAAACATTTGAGATGTGGTTATAATAGAAGAATATTACATTTATTACAAATATCATGGGCACAGCACAAAATAAAGAAAGAAATCTTGCAAATGATGAAGACTAAAAGACAGTTGCTCAGTACGATTAAAAAAGAAAATACAAGTTTTCGGGTATATTATAAGCGCTGTTGGAAGGAAGGTTTATTGAAAAGAGAGGACGAGGGCGACCACGAACTAAGGGGATGGACGACATTAAGGAGTGGATGAGGCTGAGTTACGGAGAATGTGTCAGAAGGGCACACGGTCAGGAAATGTGGCGGTCTATGGTAGCCGAAACCATGGGCGGAAATCGCTCCCCGAAGGTGGAGGGGACATGTTTTTCCTCAAGAAGTAGCTGAGTGAATCTCACTATTTTAGAATAGTGTGGGGGGGGGGGGGGGACATTTGATATTGTGTCCCCCCCACTATTTTTGGTGGGGGGGACGCGACCCCCCCGTCCCCCCCCCCCCCCCGGATTTCCGCCCATGGCCGAAACTGCTGAGAGCAGATGGCACTTGAAGAAGAAGGTCGCCCCGTCGTATCTCCCCATCAAAACATCGATGTTTGCATTTCTTCCTCCCCCCCCCCCCCCACCCCCCGTCTTGCCACCGCAGATGAGTACGAGTATCTTCTGTCTTATCATGTTCATTGTATCTGTTTGTCTAGTTGTTGTATGTTGATAGCATTTGTACACACCCAGACAATAACATTAAACAACATTTATTTCCACTTTATACCTCTTTACATCAACACATACCCCCCCCCCCCCCCCACACACACACACACAACCACAGATTGAAGCTCGCATTATCATGGCCAAGATCCTCCGGAAGTTCAAGTTCGATCTAGTTCCGGGTCAGAACTGGAACCTATCCTACGCGGTGACCATCCGGCCCGTAGACGGCTGTAAGAATTACATCACGCTCAGAGATTAACCGCTGTTATCGTTTATGTCAAAGGAATGTGTATGGGTAAACGTCACATAAAGTGCTGATCGCTGATTGGCTGTTTCCATACAGGTATCGATTATGTATGCATAACTCTGACTCATTAGGAAATATTCATGCCAAACGTGATGATACGCAGAGCTGATGCTTTTCGGTGACCTCTGTGTGAATCATTGGTTAAAATGCATTAAGACAGGGTAGCCCTTTTGCCGGTCAATTTCTTTTTCAAACACTGTTTAAGAACTTCCCTCCCAATAATAGAACTTGAAGCTGACATTGAGTGAAAACATATCTTAGTAGTAAAGCCTACATACATGTATAACAAGTATAGAACAAACCTATGCATAATAATATTGATAGGTCTACTACATGTATATCGTTGTGTGTATCCGTGTAACACAATAATGCCTTTTTATGTTGGGACGTCACTCTATTTGACTTTCAAATCAGGTTTACATGAGCTGCATGATTGGACACTAATGTGTCATACTTATCTTTTTTTTATATAAATAATTTCGTATCAGTGTAAAAAAAAATAAACTCTACTCTCCCTCCCCTTCTTTTTTTTTTACAATTTTTTAATACAAAGTGATAAATGTCGGGCTTTCACGCTTTTATGCATTTCTATATAACAATAGAGTCATGTATTCAAAAGACTAGTATCGCTGTCATTTTCTTACATTCTCCCTCGTGAGAATGGTTAGTCTACTGCAGCTAAAGCAGTTTATGCCCAACATCCTGGAAGACAACCAGCAGTAAATACATGTATTTTTTACGATGATGCTAAGTCTGGCATTATACAATGTTTGTATATATAACAATATATATATAACAATTGTCTTATCAGGTTATTGTGACTGGCTGGTATGTTTCATATGTTTTACGCAGAATATGTCACGAATTAAATTAATATTCTTTTTATTTGTTTAATTATGTCATTGTCAATCATATCACTGTGATTTGAAAATGTAGTACTTCTACATTAAAAGACTATAAAGGTGATAATTCTACAACTACATGTATTTGTAACGCTACAAGTGTCATTTTGATTGCTCGTTTTTCCCACTCCCCCCCCCCCTCTCTCTCCCTTTTCTCCCCTTTTCTTCATCCATCTCACACTCTCTCTTCCTCTTTATCTTTCTCTCCGTATTTCTTTGTTCATTCATTTCCCTATATCCTCTCCATCTTTTTCTGTCTCTCTGCCTCTGCCTGTCTGACCGTCTCTCTCTCTCTCTCTCCCCCCTCGCTCTCTCTCTCTCTCTCTCCCTCTCTCTCTCTCTTCTCTCTTATTTAGTAACGTCAGTACAGTGAATGAGAGTTGAGGTATGAGTTGCGAGGTCATTCGAGTACGTACTCACTAGTAATATGAGAACACGACAGAAAAAGTACAATTATATCTGTCTGTTTATCTTTAATTAGCACACATCACTCATAATATCAAATAGTACGGTACTGATAATATATATGACGATTTATTACAAGCTATTTTGTACATCACGTTGCATAATATACTCGTCGAAGCATAATATAAAATGTATACAAATGTCTAAATTCTGAGATACGCAAGGTATATATATATATAGTGTATCTACTTACAAGTTTCATAATAACAGTACTTATATTGATACCAAGAGAAATTTTGAATCTACAAATTATTCCATTGAAAATACTTTGGTTATAATATGACGTTGACAGTAACGCAAATCATTCTTATATGAACGCAAGAAAAGGCAAATTTTCACAGGAAAACAATTGCACAGGGTAATAATAAAGCCTTTAAAACTCGTCCAACATCAAACAAAAATAAATACTATTGTAATTTGGTTGGTTACAACAAGGAACATAAAATATATCAGATAAACAGGGTTATGTAGTTTTGTCTTCACTTACAAAATTCACAATTATATGACTGACATTTAGTTGAACTGTACAATGTTATTGTAATTTACAATTACAGTTGAATAAAAAAAGAGGGTGATGAAAAGAAGGAGGATAAGGAAACGTAAGAGGGAGAAGGGGGATTAGAAGAAGAAGAAAAAAAGAAGAAGAAGAAGAAGAAGAAGAAGAAGAAAAAGAAGAAGAAGAAGAAGAAGAAGAAGAAGAAGAAGAAGAAGAAGAAGAAGAAGAAGAAGAAGAAGAAGAAGAAGAAGAAGAAGAAGAAGAGGAGGAGAAGGAGGAGGAGGAGGAGGAGGAGGAGGAGGAGGTCAAAACAAGATGGAGAAATTATATGACCAAGAAATAAGAGAGAAAGAGAGAGAGAGAGAGAGAGAGAGAGAGAGAGAGAGAGAGAGAGAGAGAGAGAGAGAAAGGGAGAGAGAAAAGTGAAGAAGAAAAGAAAAACGAGAAATATATGAGAAGAACGACAATAAGAAGAATATTTAAAAGGAAGGAGAGCTGACTCGTATGTACTCATATCATAACACAATATTGATGACATTATTAATGATATATATATATATATTTTTTCTTAATAATTGCTCATCATACGTAGTACCATGAAGCAGGACTTGGAAATGACGAAGGTACTGAATTCCAAAATTATTCATGTGAATCAATGGCTATATTAAATACAATCAATTAATTTAAGGGGAGGAAATGAATATTACTCTTAAATGACTTACCAGGGAACATCATGTCACCCATTATCTTTTGAGCCAAAATTAAGGTGTACACAAAGTCATGGTTCATCATATTTTAGACCTCAACATTAAAAAAACATTCGCACAGTCGCACGACTGATCGGACCGTGTCATCTGAAGTGGCCTTTGGTATCTTTAGTATGCTCAGTTGCTTTCTCATGTGTGAGCAAGTTGTGGTATCCATGATATCTACATAACTCTCTGTTACCATGGTTACCAGAAAACTAATCACACGTGTCTCAGCGTAAAGTATTAATTGAGATGTTGACACGGTTATGATCAAAACGAAGCTGTCAAATAAAGGTTCTGGCTATATTGGATTATACCTAAAGAAGGACCTCATGAATTAAACTTTGATACGTGATGATAAATTTAATTACTCTAATAATTGTTCTGTTCCTTTGTTCTGAGCGATGATCTGAAACAAAATAGAAATATCTAGTTAACCCTTCCTGTGCCAAATGAAACGATGCTCAATCTGAAATCTGATCTGTTTGCATAATTTGTGACAAAATGTACACCTGGCACACAATTAGGGACTAAAACTCATCGTTAACTGTATCGGAGAGATGCAATGAGTGACAACTGTTTAAATCACGGCTCAAGCTGGCGCTACAGCAGATTTCACCAGGCCAGTGTCGAGATGCGACGTGAAAGTCAGAAAAAAATGGTAACACGCAGGAAACACCCAAAGGTTCTGCATAATTATGATAACGTAGCATTTTTCGGATAGCTCACAATGTGTTCATTAACAACATGAATAATGGATACCAACATGAAAACAAAATAGCGTTCAAATTCTTTAAAGTCGGCTGTGGGACACTGCCCTACCTCTTCACCGCTGATCCAAACATATAACGGGTTTATACATTACAATGTCGGTTTATGACTTTTTGTAGCGTTCCTTTACGATGCTACATTTACGGTGTACTGGTATGATCGGACATCAGACCAATACGTTGTCATTTGTACTTACATTAGGGACTTTTCGATTTCAGTGAACGTGCATCTAGGACGCCGTCAAGAGAATGTCTGCCCGCACGATACGGACCACTGCGCATGCCCCGCGTTCTCAACCACAGGTCGATCCACATCCAAAACGTAGAATCCACCAATTTCATCGCGTCCTAGATCATGTAGATAGGACGTCCCGGTGGACGCACGTCGTAGCATGCGCAGTGTCGTGCAATGACGTAATCACGTACCAGTTCACTGTAGAGAACGTGCATTCGAAAAGTCCCTATTATTTGCTTGGTCACCTGGGATAGCCTAGACCGTTCACTGACTCACAACACGAGGGAATTATAAATACATGTACCCTAAACTGGTCCAATTTTCAATTGAAGGACCCATAGTCATAAATTAATACATCTTTTTTTTCCTCAAAAACATAATTAATATTCAAACCAATATCAGAAACGATCATGGAAAAAAAAACGTCAATCAATCAATCAAATACTGCGGTGTCTGATATAATGGTAGTATTTGATCTATGTTTTGTGGTTCACGTTTGCCTAGGTTGATACACTTGGATGACAGAGTAAGTTTCAAGCCATATGATACATTGTTATAATGTGCCGAGGTAAGGATAAACTTAATGCAAGAAAAGCGTAACACGTTTATAGTTTATCGTTCTCGGACCATCTGCAGCTTACGAAAAAGATATCAAAAAGATTCTTCGTGATTTAGAAGCTCAATCATGATTATAACCATGATTATGACGATTAAATGATAGAAGTAATAACGAGAATAATGATAATGACAATGATAATTATGAGAAGTAAAATATAAAATACTAGTACAAGATGATGAAAAATGAAATTCCACTGTGAATTAGTATTATTCCACTATGAATGAAAACAATAATTGTCAGAAATAGTTCATGGAGGTATTGTATTCTAGCCAGTTAAATGTAAACCGTAATTTGCCTATTTGAACCAGAAACTGTTTTTTGGGGGCTTGGATGATGAAATAATTAAATGTCTGTGTAATTGAAGATTAAACAATATTGTTAGAACAAAAACACAAAATGCCTTTCAAAAACCCAAGTAACAAGTCAAACTGTTACAAATCAGCCTCTGATGAAATTTGGTACAAGATTTTTTTTAAAAAATAGTCGTATCATGCGCCATGGCTTTAGTCATTGTTTTCCCAATGCATAAGCAAAACAGTTCAAAGAAAATCGCATTTTCATGTCAGGTTTTATTCAACTTAAAGTTGCCCGATCGTTCACAAGCTTTTTTTTTTATTATTCATTTACTTGTCAAGGTTTAATTATACTCCTTTCACTTACACACAGTGGCATTATCCCGTAACTATAGCAACCCTTTGTGTGCATTTAAGCACGCTGTTCTATCATGCCTATAGGATTTGTGTATTTGTGTACTCAGGCCAAATGCATCATGGGATTGGCAAATTAATATTTTGTGCGCCCTGTATAATCTGTGGTATTCTAGAGCTAACTGTAAACAGCTTTGTCCAATTCGGTTTCAGTAAGTAACAGCATGGTGCATATTCGTTTGTTTTCCGCTTGGCCAACAAATCAACACGCGCCATGTTGCTACCTCTTGAAACTGAGTTAGTCAAAATCTGTGTATAGCTGGCTCGGTGGTAACTCGTGCCGAATGCATTATGGGATTGGGATATTAACCCTTTGGGTACCAGGCAAAACGCTGCTCTATGGGATATGTGTGTAAAAAAAAGCATCGATGGCGCATACAGGGTTAAGAGGTTCTAGATAACGCGGCACTCGTTCATGGTGTTTCATTGTAGGCCTCGTTGGGACAACCGCTCTCCTTGTTGTAAAGGTAGTGGTTGAACTCGGCCTTCCAATCGACCATATACTTGGTGCTCCACTGGTAGAAGTCCTCTTTCCACTGTCGCTCCGACTCGTCGATGTTTGCTGGGAGAGACAAACAGAAACAGAGTGGGAGGGAGGCAGAGACAGACAGGGATAGAGGGACAGTGAGAGAGAGAGAGAGAGAGAGAGAGAGAGAGAGAGAGAGAGAGAGAGAGAGAGAGAGAGAGAGAGTGAGACAGACAGACAGACAGTCAGAGGGAAAGAGGGAGACAGGGACAGACATATAAGAGTCAGAGAAAATTAAATGAAAAATGATTAATTCTTAAAATTCCAAACCTGAAATAACTTACATACAGTGAAAGATTAATTTATCACCAACTTTCAACTATTTTCGGAGACAACGAAGAAATCACAGCTCTCTCTCTCTCTCTCTCTCTCTATATATATATACATATATACATGTATATATGAATGACTGTTTAATAGTTTCCAATCACGTCAATATTGAATATAGTTCAATTTCGCTAGCATTGAAATCCAGTTTACTCGGATAAAGCATCAAGAAATGGCCAAACTATTCCACTAACTGGGAAAATACAATGTAGTTTAAATTAAATGAACCAATGCGGCCGACGAATTCTTGTATTAGCGCCATCCCCCGGCCTGCAAAGGATACACTTTTCGTGTGATAAATATCATTGTGATATACATTTTCAATGCATAAAGTGGTTAGAATTTCGATAACTTGCCAACTGTTACCATTTCATCTTACCTGTTTGCGTGTTGAGATACGGCACATAGTCCTCCCAGAAGGCGCAGTAGTTTGCCCGGTTCCAAATATAAGTCTGTGGGGTATCCACGGTAGTGTCCTTGAGTAGGTAGACGTTCTGTGCATTCTGGTTGAACATCGGCCAGTTGACATCGTACTCCTGGTCGTCGTCGTCGTCGTCTTCGTCTTCCGCACCATTGGGGTTGCTATAAAGTCGCATAACACATTAAGTCTTGATGTATATCTGCACAAATAATTCACGCAAATCTCACAAAACAGTAATTGTTCTGTGATTCTGTCAGACAAAGGGAATCCACCCATTTGGTTTTGATCATAGCAGTAAATAAAAGCGCCATATCAGTGAAGGTTTTGTCGAAAATCTGTTAAAGGATAAGGAAGTTAAGATTTGAAATTTCAATTTTGTGACGTCACGTGCGAGGTGCTCTCCCAAATGGTATGTACAGAAAAAAAACAACACAAATTGCTCTTTTTCTGATTTTTTAATGAAGGAATATTTTTTTTCAATATAAGTCTGTGTAAAAACATGTGTCTGATATCAAATGCACAGGTAAAATGGAATATACATTTTTTGGGAAAAAACATGAAATTTTCAAAAAGAACAATACAAAACAATTGCAGGGAAAGCCCGCAAGTGACGTCAAAAAATAAGAACTTTATCCTCTAACGGATTTTTGTCAAAACATTACAAATATGTGTTTCCTTTCATGTTTATGTTTTTTTTTTAATTAAAAAAAAACAACCTAACTTCAGGGTGGAATTACATACTAAGGGGTCCGTAATCAATGCAATCACAGAAGATTCGTTTTCACATCATCATGCCCCCCACCCCACTCTCTCTCTCTCTCTCTCTCTCTTGTTTGAATTCACCGACGTTACCATTTTGAACAATTCCTTGAACAATTGAGCGGGAGCAGTTCGACTTGGAGTTATGGAATTCAATACAGTTCGCCATTTTGGACCAACGAGGTTGCCCTTATTGTTATTTACAACTTCCTTTCATATCTGATTTTCCTCCAAGGTTTGCTCACCTCTTCCTCTCATTTTTTATTTTTTTTTATTCGATTCAAATAATTATCATGCCCATTCTAGTTTTTAAGCGTGTTCATGGTGTTAGGCTTTAGGTTAGGCACGAGTTAATACATACGCGATATCGAGGCTTTCACACAAGACAAAAGAATGCTTATTTGCAACTTGTACAAATAAACTTGAATTCAGTTTGAAAAACAGTAATGCCAAGACCATGATGTTTTATGTGCACTTACAAAAGATAAATCGCATCTGAATTCGTGGATGTTTTAAAGACTAAGCTCGTCATGTAAACGAAGTTGATTTACAATGACGGTAAGGACGTGCTCTCTCAAATAAATCAAATGGGATACCAAAAAGAAATAGTAAAGAATTGATGGACGTCTGAAGGGAACATACCCCTTATATAAATAATTTCAAATTCATGTTGATTGAAAGTCAAGTTTGACGTGCGCCCTCGAACATGTTGTACATGGCGATCGAACATGAGCTTAACCCACTAATTGAGAGTCCCACGTTAATAGCAACATAAAATAATACGTATGGGACTGACAGTATCAACCCAATAGCCAAATAACAACATATCGAATTCAATGATGTTGATCAATAAACATTGCTCATTGAATACCCATACTTGTTTAAAACAAGCTTAACCCAATAACAATACTCCGATTCCCATTGATGTATACTCCACATTTCAAAGTACAGATGTGTCGTCAAATGAAATAAGAAAAGAAAAGAAAAGGGAGATGATGTCGAATCCAATCGTGTTAAAAAAAAAAAATAATTTGAACGTCGTGTTGATGGATAGTCCGGATATCAAAAGACGTGCACTCCAAACCAGATCAAACAATCGCATCGGAATTCTGGGTCGCCTAAAATGAACTCACCACCTTCCACAGATGATTGCAACGCTTTTGGTTTCAATCACTGACAACCCCATTTAACTCACAACTCATTTTATCGCCTATGGTACTGAACGGGTTAAATTCCTTGTCGATTTTTACTCGAGGGTGGAGATACGGGATCAAAACAAAGTATATCGCTTCAGAAGCCGGTGGTGTCTAATAGAACCTCAAATCCCTATATAAATAATGTCAAATTCATGTTGATTGATGGTAGGGCTTCAGTACGGGCTAAAGCTGCGCATATAAATTCACGGATGGCTAAAAACAAGAATCTCTCCCTTAAACAAACAGTTTCAAGTCCATGCTGATTGATAGTCATCGCGTCTGCAAGAGGTATGCGTGTTTTGAATGACACATGGAGCCGTTGCCATGGCGATTATTCAAGTTGATGCGGTGGGAACTCAAGAGTGAAGAGGAGGGAATGTTTATCATGTTTATAAAAAGAAAGTTAGCCTGGCGTTCAGGCTGTTGGTCATTTTTAAACCAAACTATTCAATAAAGGGGTCTGGCTGCAGTAGACTAATCACTCTCGATTTCTTTTATGACTCGCTGGAACATGTAGAAAGAATTAAGAAAAGGCGTGAATTTTAGTACTTTTGTGTACGATAGACTTTTCTTCAGTTTGGATTAGATATGCCCAGCAACCTAGAAGCCAGCCGAGGAAAAAGGAGCGATCGACAACAAAAAGATGGTAAAGAAATAAGTGACAGTGATTTCAATGGGAAGATCGTGTCTATAATTCCGACACACAAATCACAGTTCAATGCTGAGTACAGTCTTTTCGAAGAGATTTGGGACTTAACCCTCCACTACCAAACGCCAATGGCAGGTACTTGTATTGACTTATTTAAAGGAGCGCAAATGCATGGGTTTAATGTTTGAGGGAAATCAAACAAGCAACACACAAAAAAAGAAAAATTTAAACGCTGTCACTGCTTTTCCTATAGCAGTGGCCTGGTACTGAAATGTGAATCAACACACTCAGGACCAAGTACAACAACATGTGGTTCAGGGATAGATCTTTTCATACCAAGACATAAATAGTATAGTGGAGAGAGCAAAACACCATCTCACCCGTATTTGGCGAAGTTTGCCCACAGCCTCATCATCTTCGTGCTGAGCCTGACGTCATCTTCGGAAAAGCCGAGACCAGGCCGAAGCGGCTGGCCGAACACAAAGGCAATCTCGTCCCCGTGCATCACGCCCATCCACTCGCCCCATTCGTTATTGGCCGCGCGCTGGTCGAAGTGGTAGACAAATACCTGTTAATTGAAACGACCGCAATGTTGAAACAGAAAATGGTGTTATTGTTTTACCGTCTATGAGAAGTAATATGTTTATTTTGCATACACAAGCAAGAAGGCCGTCTTGTACCGTGCTGAAACAAAAGATTGAATCAATATCCCCCGCACTTACATTATCATACATGTATGTGGCTCGTCACAACGCAACTCGACTAGCATTTGTGTTATCTGTTGGTCCTTATTAGCAACTCCTATACATGATTGTATAAGTACATAAATTACAAAATCTCTTAAGGCCACCGCAGATGACACGACTTTGCCACGATGCTGGAGTCAAAAGGGTCTTGACTTGAAATGTGACGTCACTTACTTACACACATCCTATAACCAGGTCCTGTGATTTAGCCGGTCGCAGATTCGAACGACTGATTGGATCGTGTGGTGTGCGGTGGCCTTTAGAAAGAGAACGTCCCTATTAACGGTCTCCTCTTAACCCGTACCTTATTTCCGTTGGTCGCATGATACCTGGAGAAGTGATGGACGGGGCAGATGATGTTATAGTCGGCCACGTATGCCTCCGTTGCGTCCCGTAGCAGCTCGGGGTCGTTCGGGGCTAACCAGTCAGTGTACTGGAAGGCGATGGCATCCCGTCCGAACTCGTTCATTTCCGGCAGGGCCTGCGGGATCAGGTCTTCGTACAGAGTCCTGTTGATGAGGCTGTCCGTGTCCTTGTCGAAGCCCGGCAGGTAGTAGATCATGAAGAAGTTACCCTCGTTCGTATTGGTGCCAGCTAGGATGTCCGTAGCCTTGAAGGACCCGCGGGTCAGGGCTGACGACGGCGTCTCTGTGAGGAAGTCCCCGTCGACGACGGCAACGAAAGGGAAGATGTAAGTGCCTTCCACCACGAACTCATTCGCGATTAGTTCCTCAGCCGGAAGTCCCTGCAGACAGTCGATGATGTCGCTGATCTCCTGGGAGTTTGGTTGGAATCCGTGCGACTCGTAGCAGCCGGTGTTCTCGGCGAGCATGAGTCCTCGACGCAGTGCTTCCTCATTCGTGAGTACACCCCACGGAACCAGAGATGAGCCGCTCTGTATGATCGCGCGGCTGTACAGGTTCCGACTTAGCGGGGACAGCATGTGCAGGTTGACGCTCACGGCTCCCGCGCTCTCCCCGAAGAGTGTCACCCGCCCAGGGTCCCCACCGAACAGCGCAATGTTGTCCTGGATCCAGGATAGAGCTAAGACTTGATCCAACAGGCCAGCGTTGCCGGGAGCGTTCTCCGAACCGCCCATGGCGAGGAATCCCAAGTTGGCGACGCGGTAGTTGATCGTGACGACGATCACGTTCTCCGTCGTGCTCAGGACCTCGCCGTTATAAACGTCGAGCGATGCCGACCCCGAAAAGAACCCGCCGCCGAAGATCCACACCATGACGGGTAAGGACTCGTTGGGCCTTTGCGCTGGCACCCAGATGTTTAGGTTCAGGCAATCTTCGCTCATATTCACGTTGGGATTCCACATCTCGGAACCAGCGAAACCCGGATAGGAGTTGTCCACGACCTGGTGGCAGGCGTAACCGTACGTCGACACATCAAGGACGCCCTCCCAGGCCGTCCTGTTGACAGCCTTCTTGAAGCGGCGTGATCCAACAGGAGGTTCTCCGTACGGAATCCCCAGGAAGGCGTGGACGTCCTTCTCCAGGATTGTCTTTCTCACGCCCTGCACGCGGCCGGAATGCGTCTGGACCAGGAGCTCCGAGTCCACCAGGGACCCACTCACAGAGTGATTACATAATAACAGAATGGAGCATGCGACCATAAGAAAGATGGACGCGTCTTGCGATAGTCTCTTGGATCGCGTCACTAAGCACGTTTGTAAGTCCCGAAGATCCATAATGGTTTAATAGCAGTTAACGCGATCTATGAGCAATCATGAGTACACCTCACGTCCATCTTCGCATTAAGAATGCAACAATCTGCAAGAAAGAAGGGTCAGTAAAGAGGACTTAATAATTATATAATTACAAAAAACGCACATCAATCACGGACATAGTCTTTTCACTACTATCATAAAACTCCTCATCTCGTACGGATCATTCCAAGACCAAGACGTAAAAGAGATAAATGTCACCTTCTTATCTTATCAAAACAGCTCTGTCGATCACGTTTGCAAAGTCTGAAAGGTCCACCGTCCTTTTATGTTCTTGCTTGGTCTTTATTTGAGCCAAATAAGCACTATCATTCGCACTTAGATTAAATGTATGCACAATCATTTACTTTGTTTATCTACCTTCTTCACCTACCTGATCAAAAATGCATTGACCGACGGTAAATCAGATAATTGACATGCCATCGTCCTACTAAATATCTACTGCCCCCCTCCCCCCCCCCCCCCAAAAAAAGGAATGTCATTAAAGGTAATCACGTGTAATGTATTCTGAACCATTTGTTTTTTTAATTATCTGTATCAGAACTAATCCAACTGTTACGAGTCCACTACATGTATTACAAAATAGCGCTTTCAGTATTTCGTCGATCACTGTCAATAAGGTTCCAACACTCGTGAGTTTTGACGGTGCGCAACAACAATTTCCTAGCCGACATTCCGCTGACCCCCATTTAGAATGTGTAGACGTAGATCGAATCTCGTTTTATAGTGTGTTACTACTAAATGATAAAAAACACTTTTGACACTTTTGAACAATAATTAACGATCAGTTTCAACTCACATCATAAAGTCAAAGGATGTCATTTTTTTAAAGACAGGTTTTGGGATATTTCATTGATTACTTTTCTTGTAATAATCCCTAGAATATTTAATGAGATTTTCATTTTTGGACAAATTTGGGTCTGAAAATGTTTGTGTATCGATAATCAATTCCCACATTTCAACCTGCAACTTCTTTTCTGCTAGTAGCATCATGCAGTATTAATGAAACTGTGATGGAAGTTGATCGTGGGTTAACAGGTGTGATACACAATGGTCATTGTTGTATTCTGAATCAATTATCTCATACACACACATTTTGAGGTCCAAATTTGTCTAAAATTGAAAAGATCATTTTATATTCCAAGAATTATTTCAAGAAAAGTCGTCAATGAAATGTCACAAAACATGTCTCTAAAAAAAATACATCCATCGAATTTAAGATGTGTCCATTTCAGCTTGATTTGAGTTGAAACTAATTTTTAATCATATTTCAAAAGTATCAACACTTTTTGTTAACCCCTAGTACTATCAATGAGCAGCGAAATGTATCACCATGAACTGAATATCACGTTTCTCCCTTTAAAGCGTGATCAGCCGACACTGACTAGCACTATAAACATAAATATCGACAAAATCGCCAAGGGGGCTGGAAAGGGCAAGAACTATCGTATTGAATGTTCGCACCTGCGTGTTAACAGTCGGGAGATAAGAAGCGATTGAGCTAGTTTATATTACACCTCGGTTGTTTACCGAGTCGACCAGTAGCCCAATAAGACGGACAGACTTTATAACAACTCGTGTTGACACTTTAAACATGGCAGTAGCATTTGGAGGACTCTTCGTGTCGCCATGTGATGCTATTTGCGCAGTGTCGCACGTAAGTTTCCCGAACAGTGTTTAACTCTGTATTCGCATGTGACGCATCTTTGTACAATATTGATACAAACGAGGCCGATAGAGTTGTAGTTTGTCTAGCCCTCAAAAGGTTGCATGTGATGTTTCACTTTTGCAAGGTTTAAGGGCCCGGTCACACCGCCAGAACTTTGCTGGAGCGTTCCTGGAGCGGTGGGGGAAAAATCGTCACCGTTCGTTACCGTTCACCACCGTTTAACAGAAGTTGGCCCCCGTTCAGGCAACGCCGTATACGCTCGGCCACCCTTGATGGTCCCTCCTACCACTCTGAAAGTGTCGAAATTCGGCCCCTTCTTCCTACCGTCCAAGGAATGCTCCAACAAAGTTTGGGCAGTGTGACCGGGCCTTATTAACTCTCTCATTACCATTGTTATGAACATGTGTTGGAGCCAATAGGGTTATCGAGGATTATATTGTAAGGGTTAAAGGTCATTTTTCATACCTTTTGCATACGAAAATGCATACAGAACATCAGATTTAGAAACATAATTTTAGTAGTGGAAAAAAACATTGTCTATCACATTTCAAATGGAAGTTTATTAACCATGTTAACGGGTCGCCCTTTAAAGACAGGCCTAGTATTTCCCTTTTACACACAAGCAACAACTTCTGTAAAACTTTGCATGAAATCCAATATATGTACAACACCTTCCGAAATGAAAATACTTTAGCAGAGACATAGATTCTAAATTATAATTGGAAAACGTACTTCTTTGCAGTTTGCCTCTCAGAACACGCACGACTGTCCCGAGGATTTTACTTTGAACCTCTCAATCTTAGCCACTCAATGGGATGAATGTTATACGTAATGGCCATATCTTCCCATCTCTGTGATAACATAGAAATATAGATGATATGGAACACGTAAATGGAAGATATCATATTCATTTGCACTTCGAAAACATAAGCTGAATCAAGCCAAGTAGATATTGCAACGTTTCAATGCATTATTTGAATCGGACCTTTCCTTGGTCGTACGTCGTCGGCATGGCTACAGTCATATTTCACAAACTTGACCTATAAGTTATTATTGCAGTGTATACACTGTTTTATGTACTTAATAAATGCAAAAACGACCTATTATCATAACTACGAGCTTGTTTCATAAATAACGACTATCACATCTTGACGATGATGATTGATCTTTCTCGACATTCAAGGGATAATTTCTCAGATTACGTTCAAATCGTAAATTTATTTGAATTTTATTGCTTGAGTTCGGGACCCCTATAAATATGTGTTTCAATACTGAATCATACAATTATTAAGAAGTATGACAGCACAGCAGATCAAAAAGAAATAAAAGGAACTTCAAATGATGAAACAAAACAAACATATAAATCATTTTGAGGGCACATGAACAGTACATTATAGATACAGAGATGCCAAGGTCAGAGAAGAGCTAAGAGTGAGATTTTACACGCCAGTGCGTGACAGGCCGTCTTCGGTCGTCGAACAGAGTGATCCATTTCACAATTTCAGAACTGATCGCTTTATCTATGATCTAAAGCGAGAACACTGTAAGCATTTTCTTGGGTGGGAGGAGAAGGGGGGGGGGGGGGCGATCAATTCTAGGCGTTCAACAACAAATTATTTCATTTTTCTTGTCCAATCAGGAAGTTATTACCGCCCCAATTGCGTGAGACTTGGTAGGTCTGTAGATATTTGCACCACATTATGGAATGAAATTAGTGTTTAAGCACCAACATAAAAACCATACGTCGTCTATACAACGAGGAGTGAGCATAGTGGAATATACCGAGTCGTTCTGTGATATTGCCTAATAGTAGTATGTGGTAAAGCAGTATACTAGTAGTAGTAGTACTGGTAGTAATAATAGTGGAAGTATAGTAGTAGTAGTAGCAGTAGTAGTAGTAGTAGTAGTAGTAGTAGCAGTAGTAGTAGTAGTAGTAGTAGTAGTAGTAGTAGTAGTAGTAGTAGCAGTAGTAGTAGCAGAAGTAGTAGTAGTAATATTAATAACACCGGTACAGCTTAACATACCGTCATTGGAGTATGATATCATATCGTCACACATACGCTCAGTAACGGACAAGCATGCATCTTACACCATACGAGAGCAACTCCACCTAACCGTCCAGCTAGTCGCCGAATACATACATAATTCCGAAAAGGGAAACAATAATAGTAGGACCTACCTGACTTTACCCTAGCACGTAGCGTCGTTAGTATTAGCGAGCCGATGTACTAAAAACCAATGGCTCACAGCTCGCTTTTGACGGGTCGCCAGCCTATACACCCTACGCTGGTGTGATAAATGCATGATATTATGCCCACACGACAACAACACATATTCACCAGGGAGAAATAGCAGTCAGCTTTGCACTTTCATGGTCCCCAGTCAATATTCACCTATATAGACTGCGTGCATGGGTTATATTATATGCGGAAACCCGTCGAGCGCCTCGCTGCGTTATTCCCTCTTTCCTCCTCGCTTTATTACTTTATTAGATAAGCCAATACATGCGCCTTCCTTCCATGCTCTACCCGTACTACAATACATAATGCATGGGGAGGTGTATAATAGTGTGACTGCGATATCACGTGCTACTGCACTGTGCTTCTATGGCTAGCGTTACCTGCACTGCTGGCGTTTTATTAACAAAAGTCGGTGGTGTGATTAGAAAATAATTACGCCGATTTGGGGTGATGCGAATGATTATGTTAAAGTGCATAGTGCGTTCGAGTTCGCTGGAGAGCGACAGCCATGAAACGAGTTTACCACTGATGGCTTAATTTGATGCCAACTTCTCTATTACATGTCAAGAGAGTCTCTATCTGTACAATACTTGTTGAGAACTATCTGACTAAAGCATGAATTAACAATATATGACGTTAAATACCCATTTATTAATATGTGTAGAGGAGAAATATATGTATATACGTCAGTCCTAGCTACCAGCAAAAAAAAAAAAAAAACGAATTCCAGATTACGCTTGTTGCCATAACCGAAGAATGGCTTTGAAGGAGCAACCATCAGACGAAGTATTGTAATAACGTAAGTCTTTCTTTCCCAGACGTAGCACTGGTGAATAAGATTTGTGTATATTACTTGTACAATAATGGAAGGGTGGTACGCTGAGAGTTAATACATATTAATAATAATAATAATGAACAATTCTTATATTATATTCCATATACTAGGAATGCTGCTATATGATTGGTCAAGAGTTGATCACGTGATAAAGGGTAGTTTTGCCCATCTGATCACCTGAGAAGAAAAGTTCGTTACACTCTAGGTGATAGTACTTTTTGGTTTCGCTTATCCCTCCACTCCTCACAGTCCTAACGCGTGATCAATATTTTAAGTACGCGCGAAATAAAAGTGCGTTACACTCGGACTATCAACTGACAGTAGCTCCTCCTGACGCGTCATAATGCGCGTCCTAGTAACGCGCGTCTTAACGCGTGTTCCCCATGGCAGCGGCTCGGGGTTAGGTATAGAGAAGTAAACATTACTTTTGTACGTCAAATTGTCATTTTTGGTATAGATTGGTTTCAGATGTGGAATATAAAGTAAATAATCAACTTTTGGTTTCAGGTAATGAGACTAACTTATCACTTCCTCGGTCATCTGAATGTATACGCTATCTTTCCTCAGCTGCGCTTCGAAAAGATAGCTACATCCAGATCGCCTCGAAAGTGATAGTTCGTCCCATCACCCTCACCAACTTTGACTATTTGCTTACTACCCACGTATATATCCAGCCTAATTGTGTGCCCAATCTCGACCCCCTCTCTCTCTCTTTCTTCCTCTCTTTCCTGCATTTTACATTCTTCCTATCCCTCGAACGCAAACATTATAATATGAATCTATGCATAATTATAATGCTACTACGGTGGTTGTACGATGGGAATGTTGATGGTCATTCGCATCAAGTTTCCATCCGTTCTTGACACTTTTTACATACGATGTATTCGCTAGCTGTTCAAAGAGATACGTACGATGGGATCAATTGCTTTATTTCTGAACATTTCAAATGTTGAGCGCATGGATTCGTAGAGCTCATTACGCTATGCATAGGTTGATCATTCGCCGTGTGAACGTTTTGCACGTTGATTGCGTCTGACACATCTGGAACTTTGTCATAGCGAATGCACAACGTACACATAGCGTTTGTCCAACGTATGGCTAACGAATGGCCAACGGATACACATCGCAGTCCAACAAACGTATATACATATACAGATATAGGAACGTGCGGGTACAGTTTACTGAGTAGGTATCAGATTTCTGTCACAGGAGAGCTCCTTCGTTTATTCTGCTCCACTGGTCCTCAGAGATGGAGATAGAGGGTGAACTTTGTCGACGGGGATATTGCGGAGGAATTCATGGGTTGACCAGAGACATGTTACATAAACAGCCGCAGCACGCTATAGACATACGTTGGGTATTCACTTATCTTTCGTTGTAAACGCTCATCATTTTGTTGAAATTGAAGTTAGTTATGATATTAAAATTCGTCCTAAGTTGTTTGGCATTCGTCTTAGACAAATGGAGTTTGTCAAGAAATAGATTTTGCTTAAGATTTTAATCCGGACTTTGGCCATTACGAAAACGCATTTTGTACGCGAGGCGTAATTCCGCTCTTAACGCTATTGTGCGTCTAGGCCTTAAGCGTGCTAAATATGCTAAGTGGAGGTCAGGTGCACCCACTTCACTCTGGCAACTTGATTTATCACCGGAAGTATGACATACAAACTAAAAATACAAGAGTGATATCATATGTTTGATCCTCTCTTTGCCTTCGTCAAAAAAGTGTAAGAAAACTAAATGATATTTTTATGGATGTATGGGTACTGACAGTATAAACATAGTCCATAGTACCAAAGAGGAATTATTTTAAAAACGGTCAAAATCCTTTTTTTCTGAAACAAGACCGACTATTTAAGTTCTCTTTGCCATAAGCACCTATACAAAGTCAAATAGAAAAAAAAAACCTGTTTAATAGTTTTCAAATGGGTTCCAGTTCATTTACTACAGAAGTAACAATTTACTTTTTTATGGATTGGTACTGAGAGTGTTAACGCACTTAATATCCATACAAAATGAGAACACATTTGTTTAATCCCTTCATTGCCTTTAAAATAGTACACGAAACCAAAAAGTACGTTTGTTTTAATCAGTACTGAGAGTGCTAACGCAGTTCATTGTACCAATACAAGTATTAATGCACATGTTTTTAACTTGAAGTGGGTCACCGTGCTAAAATAACATGTACCGAACTGATCTGAACCCATCCATTTTTTTTTATGAATTGTTACTGATAGTGTTAACGCGGGCCATAATACACATACAAGAATGATAACACATTATCTTGATTCCTTCCAGTGCCTTTAACACACAAAGACTCTTTATGAATTGGAACCGAGAGTGTTAACGCATTAAATACCCATACAAGAATGTGTGAAGATGTGTTTAATCAAATCATTGCTTTTGTCACAGAAATAATATGAAAACAAGTATGATATTTTTGTGTTTTGGCACTGAGAGCATTAGCGTAGTTCATAAAACGAATACAAGATTGAAAAGAGACGTATTTATCCTCCCATTTCCTTCGGAACGGAAATGTTATATGAAAACCAAACCGACGTTTAGTATCGATACGTACCGAGAGAGTTACTTGTTACATGATGCCCATCAGAGGCATATCCAGCACCTTCCCGTGATGTGCACACTAATACCCGTCGCGCTCGTTCGTCTTCAGAAGATGATGAAACGTTGCCTCCAGTCCTATCATGAGCCAAAAAGCAGCTCTCCACTATCATATATCCTTCAACATTCTTGCACACAGAGCGATCGATTCCATTCGCCTGGTAGACACAATATCCACACAATGAAGTCTACGCACATTGAATGTCAACGCGAAATGATTATCGCTAGCCCAGCGACACGCCAGCGAACCATCATCATCATCATAATCATCGCCAAATATTATATCCGGCGCGTGCGTGCGGACGGCGTGGTGGTCTGTGTTGCGCCGAGCTGAGCTGGCGATGAAACACTTTATTAGGATGCGCGATTTAATTAGATTTTCGGGCTCGAATCAGACGACCTAGTATAGTGCCTATCATAACAAGTGACTAGCCTGCCTTCGTCCTATCTGTTACCGACAAATGCCCCCGGACCTGGTCGCCTCGGGAAGTGAAGTATACGGCCAGGGCAGCCGTGTTTTCAAGACTGCACTTGACAATGTCGTCGAATCAAATTCTCGCCATGGAGTGTTTCTCCCTCCCTTTCTCGGCCCTCCCTCGGCCCCCCCCCCCTCCACTCCCTGTCTCTCTTTCTTCCTATCTGACTTGCTTTATCCCTACCCCCTATCTCTTCCTGCTCCTCTCCCCTCTAAATCTCCTCCATCCACCTTTTCCTCCTTCTACCATGTCTTCACCCCGTCTCTCTCCATCTCTCTGTCTCTCTTCCTCTCTCTCTCTCTCTCCGTCACGCAGACACACACAAAAAACGCACGCGCTCCCCCTCTCTCTCACAGACACAGTATCTCTCCCTTCATTCTCACTCTCCATCCCCCTCTCTATCTCCTTCTATCGCTCGTTCACCTACCCCCTTCTTCATGTTCTTTGTTTTGCTTTACCATCGATCCTTTACCCCTCTCTCTCTCTCTCTCATTCTCCCCGTCCCCGCACTTTCTCTCTCGCTCGGATGTATCTACATTTCTCTCTCTTTCTCATTCTCTCCCCCCCCCCCTCCCCCCTCTCTCTCTCTCTCTCTCTCTTTCTCTCTCTGTCTCTCTCTCTCTCTCTCTCTCTCTCTCTCACACACACACACTCTCTCTCTCTCTCTCTCCCTCTCTCTCTCTCTCTCTCTCTCCCTCTCTCCCTCTCTCTCTCTCTCTCTCTCTCTCTCTCTCTTCCTTTCCACGTCCTCGTGAATGTGGTGCCTGGGTGGCCCCAAGCTACACATAATACGGAACCTACATATCCAGCCAGCCATGGCCGTGATGGCCCTAACTCAATTGCCCGCCTATCATGCAAGTTGCGCCCCCGGGTGCTACTTTGATCGTAGACACCCCATGTCTATTTTTCCCAGGACGGGTGAGGGATGGCTATGCCCGATGTCATGCTCGGTCCCGGCCACTGTCGTGCTATCTGTCACGAATGCCACAATTGCGACGATCGTAGCTGATTTGTCGTGATCGTACGGAAGGCCGTGAATAATGGTACCCGACAGAGGGTCACAGATCGATATATATCGTGGGAGATCGTAACGTATGTTCAAACAGAGCGTGGTGTTGGTCTTGTTCTAGGCTGATCCCAATCACCACGATCTCGAAGCGCGATTATACGTGATCTGTTGCGCTTTTTTATGATCTCATGCGGTGATCACAATCAATTGACAATTTATCGTAAAACATTTTTGAACTGTCCAGAAATTGTATCCGACATGATCTTTTCATGATCTGATGCGGTGGTCCCGTTGACTGACAATCGTATTGAACGTAAAACATGATTGCCACTGTATTTTCATGATCTTATCCGGTGATCACGATCAATTGAGATCTCTAAATCGTATTGATCGTTGAACAACTGTCCAAAAGTTATATACAATCAACACGATTGACAGACTGACCTCAAGATCATAGCTACTATAACAACAATTATTCAACGATTCCATATAGCATCGTTAAGAGATAAGGCGCACTTGACAATAAGATCTACGTCATAGCATGGATCTATTACACAGCTCTGTGGTCATACTAGAGCCGCTGTCCTCCACACGGCTCTCTGTCTGTCTTCTTCTTAGCGATTGTGCATACTACATTCACCGTACATGGACGGTACCGCGAGTTGGCACGGGGTATTTTGCGTAGCCAATATAGATTGGTCTAATTGAATTTCCACGAATCGGGATGAAAGCGATATCATTTCGGCAAAGGCGTCAGTTGAGCGTCCATGGCCGTCTTAGGCTTCTGGTGAGATAATAGATAAGGGGTATGATGCCATAGTCCATGTAGCTTCGTGTGATAGTTACTTGTAGATTTCACCAAAAACACACCCCATGCACCCCCTCCCAGATATGCAGATATGCAGATATGCACAAAGCCAAACAAAGGAGCATACGCACAAGAAGATACCCATAAACGCATGTAAACACGTAGGAACTCATAATTAACTTATACAAATACGCGTACCCTCACAAACACACGTGAATACACATTCATAGACCTACAAAGACACACACACACACACACACACACACACACACACACAGGCACGATATTTACACTTACAAACAGACAGTGACACGCAAACAAAGCATTCATTTCCGCCAAGGAATGCGTCGATATCATGAAGGGGCCTCTCCCGACCTAGATTTAAAAAAAAAATATGAGCATCCCCACGATATTAAACTCGTAGCCTCGAGATCTTGAACCCAACACACATTACTGAATTACGAGAGCGAGGTGTCTGGGCATGTCGTGTGTACCGGATGCATTTGTCGCATCATGTGGTAGGATCCATGGTCGCATTTACCTGGATGCAAAATTCTTCTTCTGTTGCAAGAACAAACTCATCCTTGATGAATTTTTGTTTCTGTGAGAGCAGACTATTAAATCCTCAGTTGCTTATCGTACATGTATATATTCCTATAAATAAGATGGTTTAAAAAAAAAGATAAAAGAAACATATTATTGAATGTTTGACGAAAATGGGTTACAAGATAAAAAAAAAAGCGATGATCGCTTTAAGTTCTGACTTTGTGACATCACGTGTGACGAACTTCCCCATAATGTGGTGTAGCCCTTTTTTCCATAAATTGCTTTTTCCTGTTCTTTAGTGAAGATATATATTGTTTTCATAGCGGTATGTGTGTAAAAACATGTGTCTAATGATATATCAATCGAACAGGTGAAATGGTAAATATCCCTTTTGAGAAAAGTTACATTTAAAACAAAAATAAAGTTACACAGCACGTGACGCCACAAAATTAAAACTTAAAATCTAATAACATTATTTTTTTTTGACCAATTTTCGTCAAACTTTCTCGTAGTTTCTTTTATGTTTCTGCGTTTATTAAAACCAACGTAACTTCAGGGCGGACCAGTCTTTGAGAGAGTTTGTTGCAGGCCGTCTATGTGTTGGATATATCTTTTCTACTTATTAAGATGGAATAAGGATGGATAGTCATGCAAATGGAATGCGAACAATCATTATGTAGGATGACATTAAGCTAGTAACTAGGCAAGGTTGACGGTGGTGATATGGAGGAGGGGGGGGGGGGGGTATCTCTCACCCTCAATTAAGCCTATAAAGAGAAAAATGACAATACAGATCATTCATAACTCACGTTGAGGTAGTAGATCGATGCTGATATACCGCGGTGATAGACAATGTTACGTATTGCTGTTCCCCCTGTCATTACAGCATGATGGTAGTCATATTCAGCACACTCTACATGCTCTATATCAACAGTTGCTGTTCGGAAGAAGTTCAGACGCGCCGGGATAATTCATTCCTAATGATCGCTACAATGCTGACTTTAAAGACGTCATGCTACAACGTAGACATAATAGATCTGATATATCTTGGCCCTGTCTTAGAAAGAGTTGCGATTGATCTGAATCGATTGCAAGTCCAATCCCCTATCTCTAATGTACAGAGTTACGATTGATATTAATCGCAAGTCAAGTTGCGATCAATCGTATATCTTTATTAGATAGGGCCATGGTCTGTTGTTTCCTACCAGCATACTGAGTCCGTACAGGGCATTCTTCTGTCAGCAAGTTAACCGTTTGTTCTACGCTAGTTTCCCATACCACAAATGTATATGTATTATGCCTGGATCCATGCAGACGAGAAGCAAACTAAAATATCGTGTAGTTTGACCCCAAGACGAAGGCCATACACTAAATCCGAAAGGCAAACTAAAGACAGAAATACGATGAATGCACGGATACACCCATGTTTATGTCGGCACTCGTACACACGAACATGACGAATGCATCAAAGAACAAATATACAGAAGTACATGTTGTCTGAAAAATACAAGAATCAGATTAATACAAATCAATTCAAATGTGTTGTTGATGTGTCTACCCCCCCCCCCTCCTTATCTATTTTTGTATGGTCCGTGATGGCCAATTTGTTTGGACGTTTGACCTTCAGTAAACTACCAAAATGTATGTAATACTTGCGTGTATTAAAGGGAATCTCTACTCTAATGTTAACTTTCTTTCAAGTAAATTAGAATTTGATATGTCCATCGGGTCTTGTGTGAAATGTGTGTATAAATGGGCATTGTTTGGCCAAGTGATGAGCAATATTAATTAACTAATTGCACTCACTTCGTACACGCTTTTCGTGGGTCAAGTGGATCATTTACTATCTGAACAATCATTTACAGTGTACATCTTTTTAAAGAAAGGGTAATTTGAAAAACCGAAACCTGTCTCATACTTTTATCGCTTTTACGAATGCAAAACGTTATGAGTGAGCCACTGGTATTCCCATAAGCTGTTTTCGTGATGTTTTCGCAACTTTCCCCTAACTGCGTAGTAACGCCTTATTCCATTCACCTGTACTTACAGTATTCAGTTTCAATAGGTCGAACGCGCTCTTAATATATCAGTTGTTGCTACTCGGACAAACCTCGGGAAAGCTGTTAGGGATACCATTAGTATCATATCGTTTGTACGACGTGAATGAAATGTAAATAACTAACATGCAAAACGAAAATGGTCGATCGGATTGTGAGGATTTGGACTATGTAACAAAGTCCCTTTTATAAAACATAGTGCATATAACCGATGCGTCATCAGCTCATTATCAAAATGTCAAGTTCGGAAGGATCTTCTTCAAACCTCCGAGTGCCGGATCGAATGCTACTCTATGTGGTTTTGTGTGTATTACGTGTTGCAAGATACACACATCGCTCATCAAGAGTTAATGGCGGCTTTGTGAAGCCGAACATACTTAGATCCACTGTTTGATGACATACGTCAACTCGATTAGCCTGTCTTCCAGGCGGTTGGGCATTTATTTGCAATTAAAACTACAATATTCAATAAGCGGGCCTGGCTGCAGTAGACTAATAGTTCTCTTCGTCACGTCGTCCAAAGAGGACAATGAAAGAGTGACCAATGAAGTCCTGTGAGTAAGCCTATTAACTGGATTCTTATGTTATTATTGTTTGAATTAGTAATGTACAAAAGTCTGAAAGCTATGCACGCTACCTCTCGACGGACACGTCGATGTTAAGTAGCCTGGCCAGGGTAGAAAGAGGCCAATGAGTTATCAACGATACTCATCTCGTGGAGAGCATAGGAATTATTCGTTTATCCCTCCCAAAGGTCATTGGCGTGATTTTTCATGGTCATATACGTAGTGTTTTACGTCATGCCAAACTGCCAATAGAATGAAACAACGGGGTTGTTTCTATCAATGATACCAAGTCATCTCTCTCTCTCTCTCTCTCTCTCTCTCTCTCTGTCTCTACCCCTTTCTCCATCTATATCTTTCCCTTTCTCTTTCATTATCTTATATTTCTCCATCTCATTTTCTCACATTCTGTTTAAATAATATACCATTTCTCTACGTTTACTCTGTATTTCTTCCTCCCCTCTCTCCCGTCTCCTCCTTTATCTCGTCTACCCTCCCCCTCCCCCTTCCCCTCCCCTTTCTATTCCCCTCTTTCTTTAACCACCCTTCTTTTGCTCTGCATCTCTCTATTTCTACTCTTCTGTCTCTCCTTTTCCCTTCCACTTTCTATCCTCGTATGTCTACCATGTCTATCTACCTAACTGCATCTCTCTGTATCCCCCCTCTCTCTCTCTTTCTCTCTCTCTCTCTCTCTCTCTCTCTCTCTCTCTCTCTCTCCCCCTCCTCTCTCTCTCTCTCTCTCTCTCTCTCTCTCTCTCTCTCTCTCTCTCTCTCTCTCTCTCTCTCTCTCATCTCTCTTACACTTGCCTTCTACTTTGAATGAGTCTGTCCTTGCCCGTGCAGCAGCGTTATCCCCACAAACCTACTCCATCACAGTGACATACATGAATGCTCATCACTCACCATGGTGAAATGTATATAATACAGCATCAACATCATTTCACCCGTGGCGGGGTTAGCACGATGCGAAAACAAGCCCATCTGGGCTGGATGGAAGAAATTCTCATCACCACTATACAATGTAAAGGGGAATAGATGAGAGCAACACTGTTTTGAGCCCGTCTAAAGCAACACTCCACGTAGGCAATGTGTATTGTATGCTGCGGAGAAAATTAATTCTTTAGCTGCGTGTGATGGGGAAAAGTGCGTGCGCGGAGGGTTTACACAACGAGCGCAAGGGAGAAATCGCCTTATTAAAGAAGAAGCATATGCCGGAGGTGTACATGTATTAACATTGGCGCATTGTGGGGAGTCACGGAGGTTACAACGCCCCAAGCGCCCCCCCCCCCTCCTTACCCCACCACTACCACCACCTTCCCTGTAAAGAAAACTTGTCCATGTTTCATCATGCAAACAGGGGCCATGACAACCCATCTTCTTAATAAAGCGCCCCCCTCCCCAAACATGTGTTTTGCATGAACTTTGAAATGCAAACGAACAATATTTCAATTCACGCATTTTCATCCTCAATCATTGCATTGGCAAATCAACCTATATTTGAAAACAAGAAAAGTCGATAAACTTGGACTTTGAGTCTGGAAATGATGATTGCACGGTTCGTGGTTCATGTCGTTTGGAGATGTTAACGCCTTGAAAGGGGCTGTGCCAGAAAAAAAACACATTCTGCTATGATGTTAAGAGGATGTGTGTGTAGCATTAGTCACGCTAGTGATATACTAGGATTCAGTGCTACTTGTTTCCCTAAACACAACATTTCCAGACAGTGACACAGCAAACAAATGTTCAGCTCCAACCAACACCACCCCTATTTGTTTCCCCACCATGGACTCCCACCTCCTCTTCCTCCCCCAACCCTCATTCCCCCTCCCCCCTCCCCTCCCCTCCCCTCCCCTCCCCTCCCCTCCCCTCCCTCTCCCCTCCCCTCCCCTCCCAATCTCTCCCCTCCCCTCCCCTCCCAATCTCTCCCCTCCCCTTCCCCTCCCCGCTCACCCTTATTTCCCTCCCCATACCCCATACCCCCTCCCCTTCTCCACCCTCCCCCTCCCTTTCTCCCCCTCCCCTTCTCCCCCTCCCCTCCCCTACTCTCCTTCCTCCTCCTACCATCATGACCACACAGATATTAAGAATTTTCCGCTAGTCTGATTGCTGAACAACTAAATCTATATATCTCCATCATCACTGTCCGTGGACTGACCCGACTATATCCACCATCGCATCATTGGGGCATCAATCTGCGTTTGGAAGCAATCTCCTCATCATGCATCGCCCCGTGTCGACGGGAACATCACGCCAGACAGACGGACATACGAGACAAGACAGACAAAACAGTGATGCCACCCAAGATGATAAGAAACATATTTTTGACTTGGCACAGAGACATCCTTTTGCTCTATCTAGGTGAAGTTTCTTCATAATTTTCCCCTCTAATACACATAAACGGGGACTATTTGTCTGCACAGGAAGAATGAAAAAGAAAAAATTTGTCTGATCTGAAGAGATGGGTGACAAAAGATCCCCCACATCCGGTGAAATTGTTGGAAGATCCTGGATGAATGACTTTCACTTATAGGGGAAAAAGGCAACCACGTTAACTTTTTAATTTGATGATGGAGTATCTAATCGTAGTATTTGGCAATGATTCTCAATCTCGGTGCAAGCGTAACAAATAGTGACATGAAAATTGAAAACGAAAAAGAAATGAAGGTGTGAAAAAAGAAGATGAAGATTGTGAAAACGAAGGTAAAGAGAAAGATTGAAGAAGATGATTTTCTTCATGTCTATGCACTACCAAAATTTACTTTCTGGTATTGTCATTTGGGCGTATCATAAGCATCGAATTTGAAAAAAAAAATCAAATGATTTAAAATTGACTGTGATTGAATGTGAGTGCTATCAAGAGGTGCTTTTTCTAGAATTTGAAATTCATAGTCATAGTCATAGTGAACAGATTTCCCATCGATGCAATTATTTATATCGCCATCATCATCATCATCATCATCATCATCACCATCATCATCATCTTTACCATCATCATCATCATCATCATCATCATCATCATCATCTTTATCATCATCATCATCATCATCATCATCATCATCATCTTTACCATCATCATCATCATCATCATCATCATCATCATCATCTTTATCATCATCATCATCATCATCATCTTTATCATCATCATCATCATCATCATCATCATCATCATCATCATCATCTTTATCATCATCATCATCATCATCTTTATCATCACCACCACCACCACCATCATCAACATCACAATGCAGCATCTCCTCCAACATGCACAACATATGTTATGCAACCGTGTCTAAGGCATTATAATGTTACTAGTAGAACGTTCCTCATCCAATGCTAACCGTAAGTACATGTACATAGAATCGCTAGTAACATTATAATGGTAATGGAAATATTGATAGTGATATCATTACAGATGACAGAGACAATGATGATGGTTGAAGAACAAACAAAAAAAGAATATCAATCAGAATAACAATAAAACAGGACTAAGGATGAAATTTATGGGTAGGAAACTAACGAAAACATGAAGAACAATGACATGTATCAACAAACCGTTATGACAAGAGAAAGGCTGAATGGTTTATTGATTAATTGATTACATACGTAGCACTAATAACAACGGTATACACATGAAAGAACGTGATAAATAAGCGTTGGCAAAATGTGCTGTCTTAGACATGTAAGACGTTCAACTAATTATCGTCATTGTGTGAGAGACATTACACTATTATTCGTGGGCGCACGAAGACACCAGCAAGAAGAATTTAGTGGAAATAGATATAGCAGTCACTGACTACAGACAATGAATTGAAACAGTGAATATTTCGAACCTGTAGCCGTCAGCCAGTGATACGCCGTGTTGTAATGATATTATATCCTGCTTGTGGCCACAGCGATGTACATCCAAGCACTTGGCGCTATGCGTGCAGGCCTACCGTGGAGTGGTGGATGAGATGGCGGTCGGATGGATGCGTGAAAGTGGAAGCGGTCGGCTGCTGCGAGAGGAGAGATGCGAGCTGCGAGGCATCTTGAGCATGGAGAGCCATGCGTACCACAATTGGCAAGATGCAATCAACAAGATGGTTGGACACCGAGTGTCATGTTGATCGTGTTGAAGGGTGTATACTAAGAGCTAATGATTCTCTCTCTCTATCTCTCCCCCCTCCCTCTGTCTCTCTCTTTCTATTACGTACACACACAAATACACAGACACAAACGCACACATAAAAATATTATATCATTCCGCTTGGGGATTTGCAAAAAAACACCAAAAAAAACAACAATCGCATTATTTTTACAAGGGAAAAGTTTTTCTGTTGTTTTATTGTGAACACTTCTTTCTCGAAAATGTGCATTTTCTCTAAAAGATGGATCCTTTGACATCATTGGATTGATTGGAAATATGTTTCTACACACATACCTGCTTGAAAAAAAAACTAATTCCGTTGTTAAAAACAGAAAAAGCGCAATTTTTGGAATAGCTTCTCGCACGTGACGTCACAAAATTTAGATATCAAACAATCATAACTTTCTTATCCTTTGACGGATTTTCGTCACACGTTCACTAATATGTTTCCTTCATGTTTCTGCTTTTATTTAAAGCAACGTATCTTCAGGGTGAACTTTCCCTTTAACGCCTATCAAAAGCCTGTCAATAATTAACCCACTTTTCCTGAAGTTCTGTTCAACATGGCTCTTTATACCCGCGCTTCTTTAATGTAGTGTGAGTGAAGTGGAAAAGGCAGATGGATGTGACTTGCCTGCACGCAGCGCGCCAGGGCTCATATCTACCACCGACGAGAAGACAGTGTTCCCACTCCCACAACCCCGAGCGCTCCAAGAGATCAGCGAGGCGAGGTTATTGATAACGTACGTGCCAGTATAGAGGTGAAGCGAGAGAGAGTTGGGCCGAGGGAATGGGGGGGGGGGGGGCATGGGGGAGGGGTTAACGTAGGGCGATGGTACAAGTGGGTGGGGATAAGGGGACATGGGGGGGGGTGGAGGTGGTGAGTGACATAGAAAATAGAGGAGGCGAGGAAGAAAGAGAAAAGGACAGTGCACATATTAAAATGTGGGAAATGAGGATAAGGTGTGTGTGTGTGTGGGGGGGGGGGGGTTAACGAATGGTGAGGCGACAAGTTTGTAGCTGGGACATGGGGAACGGCGAGAGAGAAAGATAATAGAGGAGACGAGAAAGAAAGAGAAGCGGAGAGTGCACAGATTAAAACACGGGGAAAGGGGATAGGGTGTGTGTGTGTGGGGGGGGGGGGGGTAAAGAAAGGCGAGGGGACAAGTTTGTTGGGGAAGGGGGCATGGGGAATGGAGAGAGAGAGAGAGAGAGAGAGAGAGAGAGAGAGAGAGAGAGAGAGAGAGAGAGAGAGAAAGAAAGAGAGATAATAGACAGTGATAGAGGAGATGAAGAAGAAAGAGAAGAGGACAGTGCACAGATTAAAACTTGGGGGAAAGCTCGGGGATAGGGTGCAGGTAAGGGTGAGGAAGGACGTGTGTAGGGAAGAAGGGAAAGAAGGGCGAGGGGATAGGGGGAAAGATCGGCGATAGGGGAAAGATGGGGAAGAGGATAGGGGCAAATGGGGTAGGATTAGAAAAGGAAGAAGACGGGGAGAGATGATGGGAGGGGAAGAGGATGAAGAAGGCACTGCAACGGTGAAAACGTTGGGGAGAGAAGAAAGGGATGGGGTGGAAAGAACGGGAAAAGGATGATGGAGAAAGGAGGGTAAAATAATATGGGTGCGAGTATGGGGGTGGGTATAGGGGAAGGGGTAAGGAAAAGGGGGGGGGGGCGAAGAAAAGAGGACTTGTGAAAGAGAGAAGAGGAGTTACAGAGTTTTAGAGAAGATTGGGTGGGATAGGTGGGTAAAAAAAAAGGGCGAAGGGATACACTGGAGAAGGTGCATGAAGGCGAAAGATATTTTTCTGCTGATCATGACGGGAGGAGGGGGGAGGGGGGAGGGGGTGGGTAGCAAAATGTCTCGCAGAGAGTGGAGGGTTGGGAGGGCGATGCAGGAGGAGAGGGAAGTGGACGAGCAATGGACGAGATATAGGGGGGGGGGGGTGGAGAGGATAGTGCGGGGAGGGGAGGAGCGTAGAAGGAGGGAGAAGAGCATTGTACGTGTGCGACACCATCCTTCCTGTAATACACTGACACATGATAGATGGGGAGAGAATGTTTGCGCAGAGGGAAGGGGACATCTCACAAGAGGAAGAGAGAGAGAGCGAGAGAGAGAGAGAGAGAGAGAGAGAGAGAGAGAGAGAGAGAGAGAGAGAGAGAGATGGGGGGATAGAGAGATGGAGATAAAGAGAAAGGGTGGAAGAGAGAGAGAGAGAGAGAGAGAGAGAGAGAGAGAGAAGAGGGGGCAGGAATAGAGAGATGGAGATAAAGAGAAAGGGTGGAAGAGAGAGAGAGAGAGAAGAGAAGAGGGGGCAGGAATAGAGAGATGGAGATAAAGAAAAAGGGTGGAAGAGAGAGCGAGAGAATGGGAGTAGAAGAAGGGGAGAAATGATGATGAAGAGGGTAAGTAGAAAAAAGGAAAGAGAGCCAAACAGAGAAAGAGAAAGTAGAGAATACCAAAATTAGACATGTTGGATTCATCCGCTGCCCATGAAACTTAAATAATGACAATTGATAAGCTTTATGCACCAACACTGCAAGTCCAAAACGTCAGTTTGAATGGCACACAAAGTGTCATTTTACAATACAATCACACCTGAAATCTGCACCTGTCGTTCACGTGATGCAGTCTACGACCCAGGAAGAGGTGCGTCAAAGATGCGTCGTGTCCAGTGAATTAAGGTTCCGTCAGAGCAGGGATGTGTTAGGAAGGAGGGACAACTCAACCATAATATATTCAAACATCTGTATGGATACTAAAGCGTGCTAATGAATGTCAAAAGCATTCCACAATCACTGCAATGCTTTGAAGTCCCATGCGCGGCACCGTCATTTTGCTATCGTCAACTTGGAAAGCAGTATCTTTAATTGCCTGTTTTGTTTCTCGAAGCTGTGTTTCTTATCACATTTTTTTGCAATTTTCAAGAAAGTTAAGGGGCAACACCTCTAAAGATCCTGTATTCGTTTTTCTTCTAAATAATTGTTGAATGATGCACAAACGGAGATATAAGATAATATTCTTACTTACATAATTAACAAATTTCTTCACTTTCCGGAGATTTCCGGAAATGTCGGATTCAATCATTATCAAAATCATATATTAAGCTGCTTACTTTCATTAACAGAGTTTGCGTGAATTTGCGTGCAAATGAGATATTTTACTTTAAAAAACTGTTTATTTTTGTTCGCTGATATCTCTTTTCCTCACAAAAGTATTGATGCAATCCAACAGAAGTGGACAAGCGAAATAAGACTCTACATTTCTTTTGTTCTCTCTGAGAAACCGTTGCTAGGCAATCGTGTTCGTTATTGTTAAAACACGTGAAAAGCACATGCTGAGACCACGCAATTTTTCGGCGGTGCCACGCATGGGCTCAAAGAAAGAATGTTGTTTCATATCCTTTCCTAACACATCCCTGGTCAGAGCATGGACCTATCATGGATGGACTGCGCTCGGATAGACTTGCTTTGATCTATGAGGTCCGCCGCCTCATAAAAATTCAAGACATTCAGGTGTTTTAAACAATTAGCTGTATTTCTAATTAGGTAGTGCCTTCTCTGAATAACAAAAGAAAATCTGTTTTGAGAAGTACGTCAACCGTTCAGCCTTCGCTGGGAGCTCGTAGCTTATCTTTTTACATCACGCACTGTGAATTAGTTTTGGGGTGAGCGAAGGGAAATTTTGAAAAAATTGTAGAAAGAATTTGATCTGTTATTTTTTCGGACACCTCCGCACACGAAATTGAGGTTGTTTCCATGAAAGATGAAACATTCAATAAACGATTTACAAGATATTTTTAAGGAAATATGATTCGGAAATGTGCGATATGGAGGCATTTCTCTGGTATGTTTTCTACAGTATTCTCCTTTTATCACAAAAACGAAGAAACAATACAATCTGAAATTCACACAATCGTATCTTTATAACATGTAATACTACTGCACATGCACTTCAGTTCATGAAGTGGTTCTGAAATCTTCTGCGCATACAGAATATATATTCCTCAAAATGCATCCTACATTTGTCTTGCTTGTTTGGCGGCGGATATCTCCCTCGATCAAAAAGCCAAACGCGTCAAATATTCCATTGTGATATCAATGCACGCGACTGCTGTCGGAATAAATTACACTTCGTGCTGACTCCATTCCTTACACCTCTCTGGTCAGAGAGCATAGTGAATTTGATGTGTCGTTATATCTATACGTCCGTCAAGCCAGTCAGTGTGGCTAGGCATTGCTTGAAGTAACTATGCAAAATATAGTCTCATTATATGGCTGAAGAGCTTTATCTGATTGGTGAATGAGATATTGAAATTATATTTTTGAACAATCAGGAGATAGCTGTGTCGAGTGAGTTGGCGTACTCTTCGTCGTAGATGGCGCAAAAACAAAACAGTTACAAAACTGCATATTTCTGTGATCACAGGCATACGTGTATTTTACTACAGAGCCCTTTACAGACACCGGAGGGCTCAAATTCTCAAATGCTCAAATTCCTTTACGATCATTCCAACTCGACACATGCAAACACACACACACACATACACACACACATACAGACAAGCTGAGCACCCTGATAAGACAGAATGCGAGAGGGATGAGAAAGAGGGGTAGGAACAGGGACGGGAGAGAGAGAGGAGGGGGGGGGGGGGGAGGGAGAGAGAGAGAGAGAGGGCGGGGGGAGGGGGGCAAAGAGAGGGGTGGCCGTGGCCGGGGAGGGGAGGAAGAGGGAGAAATCTGTTTTATTTTCCCCAAGAAATAAACAGACAAAAACTGGCAAGAATCTAACAATGAATCTAGAAATGAAGCATGTTACTTGTGATGCAGCATTTTGTACAAAAGTGAAAACGTTGATAATTAAGTTGTTAACGGAATCAGATGTTATCACTCCGAAAAAGGGCACCAAAAATACATTATTGTGTCGCCAACATTATCGAAGCTATAAAACACTAGATTTTAGCGAGATTGTCACCAAATTGCTGTAAGATACATTACTTTTTTTAAGACGACCTAAACATATTGAAGACAATAACCCAGTTATCTATGTCTAGGTATGCATGGTGAATCAAGTGCATTTCAAGATTCTCAAAACGCAAACTGAGAAATAAAAATCTTTAAAAAAAATGATAGGCCTATTCAGATATAATGTTCAAGTATA
>OZ022590.1:15777268-15882262 GCA_963669155.1 Arbacia lixula | reverse complement strand
TTTTTAAGACGCCCTCAAAATATTAAAGACAATAGCCCAGTTATCTATGCCTAGGTGTTCATGGTGAATCAAGTCAGATTCTAAAAATACAAACTGCGAGATGAAAATCTTTAATAAAAAATAATATTCAGATATATTGTTCATTAAGGTATACGTTACATCAAACTGAAATACTATACGACGTTACTGTAACTCTGCCCCATTACAGAAAATACATTCTTGACGAAGTTGCAATATATTGTGCTTTATGTACGCTACCGTGTTAAAACGTTCTAAATTGCAATTTTCGTCAAAACACAAGGTAAAAATTAACGGTCATATATAAAACGTACCGTCAAATACGGTACCGGTAACCGTTACGTTACCGGTAAGTTAAACCCCATTTTTTTGGAATGTGTGCATATGACCAAAGTTTACTTTTAAATAGATGTTATCATGAATAATGCATATGATGCACCCTCAACAGTTCATTTTGTGTCAAAAGCTTACTGGTAACGTTTCTGATAGGTGGTAAAATATGTTAAAAAAGTAGTCAAGTTTGATACTAGATCTTAAAAAATATGAAGTCGTTAAAAATCGCCCGTTGGTTGTTTTGTGTTACCAAAGTATTCAAGTTTCTGAATTCGATTGAGTTCTATGAATTATCTTTTGTTGAAATTTCGAATGTCAACAACCCTTGTTGGCCCCTTGGGGGGGGGGGGGGGGGAGGGGGGGTTATGACGTTTTTCGAAAAAAAATTTAATCCGCCCAGTCTCGTGGGGGTACATGACCGGAAATAGTGGGGGGGGGGGGACATTTGATATTGTGTCCCCCCCTTCGAAATGGTGGGGGGACGCGTCCCCCCCCCCCCCGTCCCCCCCCCCCCCCCCCCCGGGATTTCCGCCCATGCAATAGGTCATGCAAATTTCTATGCGTACATTTCAGCAAGTGTTTGTTTTGAAGCAAACACAATATTTGATACTTTTCTTGATGAAAATACTTAATGTACTTTGGGGCGGCTGGGTGCGGCTGTTACTTTTCTGAATGTAACTCTTGAATGGAATATCATACGGAACAGTGTGGAATATCGAGATTTAAAAAAAAAAAAAAAATGCTCTTCTCCAACTTGATATTAGAACCTTAAAGATTTATCGTAACAATAACATTTTTCGATTTCATCTTTAATCATGCATTGTATTACATAATCACAAAAGCATCTGGGTGAGATAGGCCTAATATATTCTGCGCATCCTAAAATTTGATTAATATCGTCAAATCCAAGCAAAAGTTATCCAGAGCCAGAGAAACTGCGCTTCTAAACATGAGATCGAAAAGAACAACTTTGTAAAACATGTTTTTGTGACTAGCTTAAGAGTACGATGAATCTGCATTAATTAAAGGCCTGATGGCACTCTATAAAAAATGTCTATGTTATTCAAAATCCTTGCAAATTAACATACATGTACAGTACCTAGTGTATGTCTACCACTGATCTCGTTAGTGGGGAGATCAGTGATGTCTACAAGCATGCCATATATCTCATTTAGACTGAAGTCCCTTCTTGTACATTTTATTGCGCACGTAGTAATGATCACCGAAGTACACACCGTGGCACCAGTCTCAACAGAGTTTGCAGCAGACCATCTCGCGCGAAACAAGGAGATTCGAAACCAAATTTTCGCATTGTTATGCTCAAGTTTCTCCTAGTTTTGGTAAGAAGTGTCGTATATTTCCTCATTCATTTATATCAATAATACTTGGAGCTAATAATTTGACTTATTTTCATGACAAATATTAAAAAGAAGGTGAGGTTTTTACCGCTGTGTATATTAATTAGTGAAGTGACGCTTTGCCTTAGCCTGTACACTGTAGCCTCGCATTCATACACCTGTATGTATACGCGGGTACACGCAAAGCGTAAGGCGGGTAGCAGCACAGGGTACAGGGCCGGGAAGCCTAGGCCTAGGCATGCTAGGCTAGGTCTAGGAAGACAGGAATAACCGTCTCATTCGGGCATTCTTTAATCGAAATTACACTTTTGGACATACCTCCCGAAAAGAGACGGTATATCCACACCAAATGCACAGTGGCGATTTCGTACAACGTACGGTTCAATGTGCGTTGAGTAGAAAGTTAGCCGATTTTGGAACTAGCTATCATAGCTACTTCGTTTAGAATTCTAACATCTTTCAAGCTATGCAACAAATCTACCTCAATCAAAATTAGATCCATAATATATATTTATAAAGTCTAGGACTAAAACTCGCTCGAAATGTACAGAAAGGTGAAAATTAAAGACTTACTTTCTGCCCATCACACGTTTATCGCAGACATTTTTAATCTGCTCGAGTCTGACATAAATTTGACCAATGAATTAGATTGTTCAACGGGTTATTGGCTATGAATATTTAAATCGTCAATCGGTTCGACGAAAAAAAAACCAGCACACGGCATACGAGCAGGAATAAAATTGTGCGCATGCGTGAAATTACTTATTCATATGCATTAGTATTAGCGTTTTCATTTTCAAAATGGTGACCCGCATCGATCGCCATACAGTGTACAGGTGTAATGTTCAGTCTCTAGATAGGGCGTTCAGAGGAGCCAGATGCAATCTCAGCGGATCCAACGTCCTACAGATACTGATTTTTCGGTCTAAGTCTGAATGCCCTTTCTTAGGCATGGGATATGTACAAAAAATGTAATTTTGATTAAAGAATGGCCAGAACAAGAAAGGTATTCCTGTCTTCCAAGATAGTGTACAAACCTGTACTCTGTGGATTATCATCAGGGGACCGGATTTGCACGCATATTGAAAAGCTAATGAAACCTGTGTTGTAATATAGAGTTACGTTGCATGATCAATGATTAGCTTTTTGCGAAAAAAATTTAAAAAAATAAATGTCAAGCGAAACATAGCTCTTCAGTCATACTGTATAATTATAAACCTATATTTTCGCTCCAGACATTTTCGCAACTAAAGGGGATGCAGACATTTTCGTGGGCTGTTGTTTTTGTGAATGACACAACGAAAATAAAACCCTCGCGAAAGTAGCAGCTCATTCACTATGTGTACAAACATGTTCACTCACTTTACTTTTATTTTGTCTTTTTCCACGATCATTTAGGTAAAGGTATTAGCTGCCAGTCATGCCTGCTATGAGAGGCGGCCAAAGGGACATGGGCGACAGGTCCCCAGCCCAGGAGTCTGACTTCACCAATGCAGAGAGCACCCAGTGAGTACAGAGATACCAATAGCTGGTGATATGTTGGACAAACCTTGTTATGATTCAATCATATCAGCAAACTTTAGTCTGCCTGTGAAGAAATAGCATTTAGTTTCCAATTAGGTCTAAAGGAGCATGCCATGTTGCATTACTCACCAAAATGAATGTCCAAAAGTGAAATACTCATGTTTTGAATGTTGAAAGCTAGACAGGAAAATGCAGTTTGTGTTGATAGGACTGTGAATTTTTATTTACATGATCGAGGAATTAGTTCAAATTTTCCTGAATCCCTAAACTCTCTTTGCTTTAAATGTTTTATGCTCATCTTCATGAATGTGATGTTCTCCTATTGAAAAATGTTACATTCTCCTCTTTCTATGTTTCTCTCTTTTTGTAGTTCTGATGAAGGTGGACATGTAAGTACCACAGATTTTTTTTAATTTTGTCTGTTATATAATATACTGTGTGTAAGACAACCGGGACATATTTTCACATATTTAAGAGAGCAAAAAATGTTGTCTGTACCTATCGTGAAAAAGTTGTACATATATTTGCAGATGAATATTTGCTATGGTACATGTGCATGTACACTACAGCTCAAAGGAATTGGCATAGAGAAAGGGAAAGGGAAGAAAGGGAAGGAGCTGCAGTTTTAAACCGCAATATATTTTGTCCTGTTCAGCATGAAACATGATGCTTTAGCCTAAAAAGCATTGTGTTTTATGCTGAACTGGACAGCCATGCAAAGACTCCATGGTTGGTGAGGGAACTAGATTTGCCCTATTTCTCATGAATTTCACCAATCTGAATATCACTGATATTTTTGGGGGGTTTCTGACCAAGTCGGTAGGTTTTGTTGCTGTAAAAAGGATAGTTCATCATGAAATTGATTTGGTTTCAATAAAAGCAGAAACATTAAAGGAACATATCAATGAAGGTTTCATGAAAATGTGTCAAAGGATAAACAAGTTATGATCTTTTAAACCTTTCATTCTGTGAGGTCACATGTGAGATGCTCTCTCATATCTTCTGTATAGCTTTTGTTGAAATTGTGAAAATGTCAATTTTTTCAAATATGCATCATTTGAAGGACACAAGCACCATCAGTGGGCATGAAGCTGGGACCTTGAGATCTGCAGTCATAGTTCATAACCACTATATCATGACACTTCCACAACATGGAGTTATGACTCTATAATGTGACTGCAACCCCTCTGCTATGTGTTGGTTATACTATAGCATGCTTCGGCTTATTATGAGTACCCTTGTGTTTGACTTTCCTTCATATATTTTGATGTTCTCTTAACTTGATGGGATATCATATTGTCAAGCTTCAGGTTGTATAGCCCTTTATTTGTATTTCATTTATATTTGTTCCATTAATTGGAATATCCACACTATGTATTGATTGATAATTTGTTTCATTTTGATGTACTGAAAATCAAGCAGATGATAAATACATAAAATCATATAAAATCAAATTTAATCCTCCCTTCTAAATGTCTCCACAGTATGGTAAACGAGGGAAGAAGGGGAAACCTAGAGCCCGCGACGATGAGTCTGAAACGAGCGCGGAACCCGTCACCATGTTCGAGATTGTCAGGCATGGCAAGAGTGCCCTCCAGGTAAGATGTGCCCTGTTGCATGAAAACTTACCACTCACAATACACATCTTAGTGCTTTCCAGCCAGTTACAGATAGGGTTAGGCTAGCTGGGGAATGCTTCATGTGTAACTACAGGTACTGCAAACACCAGTTCCGGTGATATCTGGAAAATAGCTCATTGATTGATTGATTAATAAGTTCAAACATTTAAACAATTGCATAAGTGACGTGATCCTCTTTGTTTTTTTAATTCTTATGTATTTCTTTGGTTTTCAACTTTTGTTTTTTTAGCGTATTGTAAATGGGAAATGATTACAGGTCATTGTCTAGCCACAAAAAAACAAAAGCAATAATTTATAACAAAGTGATTGGAATGGAAAATAGTCATGATTTTGTGAATTCCATAAAAAAACACTATGCAGTAGGTTTGTAGACAAATCTAAAAAATGAGACAAATCTGGAGGTCATCATTTACCGAAAATGAAGTGGCGTCGCAATGTTATACTCGGCCATCATGAGTCTTGTCTCAAAAGTTGTGCGAGACTACAAAGAAAGAAATAATGATATCATGCAGCAATATCTTTACACATATCAGAATTATTGCGCAAAACAGTTAGGGGGGGGGGGGGGTTGATTGGTTAAGAGATTAGTTTGGTAATATTTTTGTCCTTGTTTCCTAGACGATCGTGGACGACTGGATCGAGTCGTACAAGAACAACCGGGAGGAGGCGCTGCTGGACTTGATCAACTTCTTCATCCACAGCTCCGGCTGCAAGGGCACGGTGACCGGTGAGATGATGACCACTATGGAGCACAGCGACATCATCCGCAGAATGACCGAGGAGTTCGACGAGGTAGAGTAGTGACCGAGAGAGACACTCAATGGTGTCTCACGGTTTCCTATAGAGTACCAAAATAGTGTCGTCATATCCATTGTCATGCTGGCTTTTGGTTCTAAACAATATCACTCCAGTGAGACTTTCACTGGGCAGACATTATCTAGCAGGCCAGTGTTGGGCACTCTCATTGCGAGTCCCCTCATTGAGAGTTCCCGCTAAGATCAATGTTTGCTCTGTCCTCATAGTTTAGAACTAATTGTCATGACAACATGCTCATATGACGTCACACTTCAGTACTGTAGGCAAGGGAATATACTGTACTGCGAAGGCAAAAAAGCCTTCAAAAGGTGATTATTAGCAATCTTCTTGCCAATGGTCTTAAATTCATGTATTGTCCATTTAATAAGCTTGCTGAAAATTATTTGCCCTCGAATGATCTACATTTGGAGTAATGAGTGATTAAATCACAAAACCTCAAAATGTTGGACCCGAACATTTTGAGGATTTAATCATTAAATACTCCAAATGTGGATCATTTGAGGGCAAATAACTTTCAGCAAGCTTCTTAAATGGACAATACATGAATTTAAGACCATTGGCAAAAAGATCGCTAATAATGACCTTTTGAAGGCTTTTTTGCCTTCCCAGTACAGTAAATGCCCTTTAACTCAATCAGTGCCAGACAAAATGTAGCCCTATGTGATTTGTGTCTATTACTTGTGAATTAATTCAAGTGTGGCACATATAGAGTGATAGAGATGAATTATGTTTAAAAACAGTTCATTCTTTTGAGTGCCAAATTAATGTAGCTCTATGGCAGTTGTGTGTATCACTTGAGATTCATATTTTTGCTTTAAGAGTCACATTTCTTTTCATTCCATTTCATTTATTTTCCACATACAACATGAATATAAATATATACATTTCAAATAAATATCACTGACATATATGTAGGTACTTAGTATGAGGAGGAAACGTAAGTAAACGTAAACGTAAGATTACATTACATAAAATTATGTAGTTTTGCTTTTCTAGGAAAAGAACAGTGACTGCCCAGTAGCTCTACGGGAGTTGTGTGCATCACTTGAAAATCATATTTTATCTTGACTACTGGTATTTGAAGGGAGAGTCATATATTGTATTATATACCTCATACATAGATTCCTCTCATCTGATTGGTTAAAAGTAGAGTCATCGAAATAGCTGTGCCCCCGTTTTTAACAAGATGACGTCAAAATTAACTGTGCCCGGGGCATGGCAATCGACTGTGCCCGGAAAATAATAAGACAACCTCAACACCGCGCGATATCGCTCGTGTGTGCACAATCCCTGTACGCGCAATGAGTGTTGATTTACATGCATGCGCGTACAGCTAGCGCGTTGTAAAGAGACTGTCAGGTCGCCATGTTGAATTTGACCTCTCTTCGTGTTGGATTGATGGATTTAACGGTTATCCGTGTTGGATCTGTTTAGCTGTTGCTTTCTACAAGTAACTTTTGTGGAACTTGCATTTTCTGATTTGGATGGATCAATATTGAAGAGGACATGATTTTGGTAAGTTGATATTACAATTTTTTTGTAGTTCATTTCAAAATCCAGGCCTATTACATGCTATCTTGTAGGCCTTGTCAGTTCAGGAAATCTTTTAACCAATCGATGAGAAGAATCTATACATTCGGTTTATAAAACAAATATTGACTGCTTAATATTCGGGGCACAGTTAAAATCATAGGCCCTCGGTGATGTCAAAACCATGACTATGCCCTCAGCTTCGCTTCGGGCATAGTCATGGTTTTGACATCACCTTGGGCTTATAATTTTAACTGTGCCCCTCATAGCAGTCAATATTTGTATATTATTTCAACATGTCACAGTATGGCAATATTTATGTGATGTATGTTTTTCAATGTGCATGTGTTGAAGTGTTGAACATTTGTCACATTGACCCACATGACAGGACAGTGTGGAGGAGAGCCATCAAAGAAAGAACTGTCCAACCTCACAAAGTGGGAAAAATGGACTGTAAACATTAATGGTGTATGTATTATTGTATGCACTGTGGAAACAATGAATTACCACATAATAATATGTACAGTAGGGCCTGAGATCAACGTCACAGCTGATTGCAATCAAATGCATTCATCTCCATACATTGACTGCAGTCTGATTGCAATAGATTGCAATCAGCTGTGACGTTGATCTCAGGCCCAACTGTAATGATGTATTTTTGCGTACTTGTAGGAAACTGGTGACTACCCACTGATCATCTCAGGCCAGTACTACAAGAAGTTCCGGAGCAGCTTCTGTGATTTTGTGAGCATCCTGGTACGTCAGTGCCAGTACAGCATCCTATATGACCAGTACATGGCCGATAACATCATCTCCTTTCTCACCGGCCTCAGCGACTCCCAGGTCCGGGCCTTCCGCCACACCAGCACCCTGGCAGGTGAGTCAACTTAAGCCCCTTAAACCCCCTCAGTGCCAAGCCAGGAAAAGCCTATTTACTTAGCTTTTGGAGTAAACTTCAACTCCATGAGAAAACAATCTATAATTCACCTGATCATGATTGAAACATTGTGATTTCAGGCAATGAAAATGATGACGGCACTGGTGAATGTTGCGCTGAACCTGAGATTCAATCTGGGCAAACCACAACATGATGCTGAGCTTGAATCATTACTGTATGTTATCTCACAGCTGTTTCTATATGCTCTTCATTAAATCAGCAATGAAGATGATGACGGCGTTGGTGAATGTTGCGCCGAACCTGAGATTCAATCTGGGCAAACCACAACATGATGCTGAGCTTGAATCACTACTGTATGTTATCTCATTGCTGTTTGTATCTGGTCCTCTATATAACAGCGATGAAGCTGATGACGGCGCTGGTGAATGTTGCGCTGAATCTGAGCGTGAATCTGGACAACACGCAGCGCCAGCACGATGCCGAGCGTGCCAAGCAGTCGTCCAAGCGTGCCAGCGAGCGCATCGAGCTGTTGATGGCCAAGCGCCAGGAGATCATGGAGAACACGGAGGAGATTCAGCAGATGATGAACAACATCTTCAAGGGCATCTTTGTTCATAGATACAGGTGGGTAGCATTGGTAGTGGTGGTGACTGTCATGGTAATAATGATGGTAGTGCTGGTGGTTGTGGTGGTGTTTCCCATGGGATGGTGGTCAAGGTAGTAGAAGAGATTTTCATGGTGGTAGTGGTGACATTCGTGATTATGATATAATATCAGTGTTGACCCACATAATCAGATTGGGTCATGGCATGATAATTACTGATCGTCAAAGTATTTTGTTTTTGCTTTTTAACAATCAGGAACATTTTAATTCAGTTTCACTCTTCACTTGATGGGTATGATTGACACATGCAACATTCTCACCCCACAAAGTGAAAGCGGTCCTAGTTCACACGCTAAGATGAACCACCGTTGCCAATACGCTTTTATCGCTTCACTCTTAATTTATCTGTGATGATTGGTTTGATTGGCACACGTCACAGGGACACTCAGCCAGAGATTAGGGGCATCTGCATGGGAGAGATCGGGGTGTGGATGAAGAGCTACAGCGAGATGTTCCTCAGCGACAGCTACCTCAAGTATGTAGGATGGACGCTCCATGACAAGGTAAGGTATCCTCAGGTTTCATCACCATGGTTACGTCATATTTTTTTTTCACATTCATAACTGATCACATTCAATATTCATATCACTCCTAATGCTGAAACAGTATCATCTTTACAAAGCCCTTTACGATATCATTATCCGGTCATTGGATGCTTGCAAGTATTTGTGACAGATGTCCAATCCTAAATGATGGCATCATGGCATACAGTAGGGCACACTCATATCATTCCTACCTGGTACCCAGTGATACACCTGGGTGGATGGAGAGCAGTAATGTGGATTAAGTATTTTTGCTGAGGGACACAAATGCCATGGCTGGGGTTAAACCTGGGACCTTCCGTCACAGCTCACAGCCACCACATTGGAAAATGTATGCTATAAATGAGTTCAACATTAAAGGGATAGTTCCTACTGAAGATAAATTGGTTTTAAAGAAAGCAGAAACACGAAAGAAACATGAAGGTTTGATGAAAATCGGTCACAAAAGAAAGTTATTTGATTTTGAAATTTCAATTTTGGGATGTCACATGCGAGGTGCTCTCCCATATGTTATGTACAATATGATAACATAAATTGCTCTTTTTCTGTTTTTGACAACAGAATGATTTTTTTTTTATACAGGTATGTTAGAAAATGCACATTTTTGAAAAAGAATTGTACACAACATATGGGAGAGCATGTGACGTCACCAAATCAAAACTCTAAAATATCATAATTTTCTTATCCTTTGCCGGATTTTCATCAAACCTTCACTCATATATTTCTTTCATGTGTCTGCTTTTATTGAAACAAAAATAATTTCAGGGTGAACTATCCCTTTAAGAATGGAACAAATGTTTTCAATGCGTTCTTGAAGGATTCATTAACGCTCATTCCCTTATATTTTCTTCTGCCCACGTCACATCAGGTCGGTGATGTACGCAACAAATGTCTGGTAGCGCTGCACAATCTCTATGGCAACATAGAGCTGGTGCCCAAACTGGAGCTCTTCACAAACCGCTTCAAGGATCGCGTGGTGACCATGACGCTGGACAAAGAGACGGACGTAGCTGTCAACGCGATCAAAGTGGTCACCCTTATCCTCAAGTAAGGAGTTCTTTGTGTCATATCATTGCATGCTAATGTTGCATTCTGCCACATGTGATACACACACAACCTATAGACCTGGGGGGGGGGGGGGGGGGGGTATTCCGAAAACGAACTTAGGAAAAATTTTATTGTTTCTCAGGGACTTTGGAAAATTTTTATATTTTGGTATTCCGAAAAGCCAACTTACAATAAAAGATAAAATTTTTATTCAAATGAGCTAGAGATAAAATTTTTATGTAAATGAGCCTCCGAGATAATTATGCCTCCGCCACGAAGTGGCCGGAGGCATTATGTTTTCGGGTTGTCCGTCCGTCCCGAATCCGTTTAGGCAATATCTTGAGAATCGTTAAGCAGATTTGCTTCAAACTTGGTACATGTATGCATTGCATGTAACTAATGACGTGTGTAAAATTGGGGTCAAATCTGATTGAGGTCAAAGGTCAATGAACTTTGTAAAAATTGCCCAAAAATGACCTTTTCCACAATAAATCCAAATCCAAGGATGCAATTCTCATTAAACATGGTACAAAGATGGATCACAACTTGGGGATAGACTGGTGACATTTTTGGTAAAATTCCTGATAGGTCAGAGGTCAAAGGTCAATGAAATTTGTGAACATTTGCCAAAAATTAACTTTTTTCACAATAAATCGAAATCCAAGGATGCAATTCTCATTAAACATAGTACAAAGATAGATCACTACTTGGGGATAGACTGGTGACATTTTTGGTAAAATTCCTGAAAGTTCAGAGGTCAAAGGTCAATGAACTTTGCCAAAATTGGCTAGAAATTGCCCCAAACTTTCAATTTTTCACAATAAATCCAAATCCAATGTTGCAATTCCAACCAAACATAGTGAAACGATGGATCACTACTTATGGGTAGACTGGTGACATTGTTGGTGAAATTGCTGGAAGGTCAGAGGTCAAAGGTCAATGAACTTTGCAAAATTGATATTTTTCACAATAAACCCAAATCCAATGGCGCAATTCTAACCAAACATGATACAGAGAGGTATCACCTCATGGAGGTAGACTGGTGAAAGTTTGGGTAAAACTCCTGAGAGTTCAAAGGTCAATTGACTTTGCCGAAAATTAGCTAAAAATTGCCCCCAAAGTGATAATTCTCAAAATATATCCAAATTCAATGGAGCAATACCAACCAAACATGGTGCAAAGATGGATCACTACTAAACTGATGACATTTTTGGTGAAATTTCTCAAAGGTCAGGGATCAAAGGTAAATGAACTTTGCCAAAATTGGCTAGAAATTGCTCCCAAATAGATATTTTTCACATTGAATCCAATACTAATGATTCAATTCAAACCAAACATAGTACAGAGATGTATCACTTCATGGAGGTAGACTGGTGAAGTTTGGGTAAAATTCCTGAAAGGTCAAAGGTCAATGAACTTCACCCAAAATTGGCTAATTTTAAACAAACTTGATACAAGGATGGATTTAGACAGACTGGTAAGATTGGAAGTCAAAGAAGTAAGAGGTCAAAAGTGAATGAACATTGCCAAACTTGGCTAAACTTAAAAAAACAGAATGTGATATTTTCATTTCACATAGGAGCAATGGTACATTGCCCACCAAACATATACATTTTCTGAGAATAGCAAAGAGGCGGAGGCATATTTATCGACTGCGGGCAGTCAAATTGCTCTAGTCTAAAATGCTATATTTTGACCATAATCCAATTAAATCAACTGCAAGTGGCAATTTTTCTGTATTCATTTTTATGCCTCCACCACAAAGTGGCAGGAGGCATTATGTTTTCGGGTTGTCCGTCCGTCCGTCCGTCCGTCCGTCCGTCCGTCCCGAATCCGTTTAGGCAATATCTTGAGAACCGTTTAGCAGATTTGCTTGAAACTTGATACGTGTGGGTATTGCATGTAACTAATGAATTGTGTAAAATTGGGGTCAAATGTGATTGAGGTCAAAGGTCAAAGGTCAATTAACTTTGTAAAAATTGCCCAAAATTGACCTTTTTCACAATAAAACCAAATCCAAGGATGCAATTCTCATTAAACATGGTACAAAGATGGATCACTACTTGCGGATAGACTGGTGACATTTTTGGTAAAATTCCTGAAAGGTCAGAGGTCAAAGGTCATTGAAATTTGTGAAAATTTGCCAAAAATTGACCTTTTTCACAATAAATCGAACTCCAAGGATGCAATTCTCATTAAACATGGTACAAAGATAGATTACTACTTGGGGATAGACTGGTGATATTTTTGGTGAAATTCCTGAAAGTTCAGAGGTCAAACGTCAATGAATTTTGCCAAAATTGGCTAGAAATTGCCCCAAACTTTAAATTTTTCACAACAAATCCAAATCCAATGGTGCAATTCCAATTCTAGTGTTGAGTCGTACTATTCAGGGTGACTTTCCTCTTTTAAGACATTGTTTAACCCTCTGAATCTACTGTTTAGCTGTGGTATTCAGGGTGACTTTTCTCTTGTAAGACAATGTTTAACCCTTTGGATCTACTGTTTAGCTGTGGTATTCAGGGTGACTTTCCTCTTCTAAGACATTGTTTTACCCTTTGACTGCATTGGTAGTACATTGTTTAGCTCTGCTATTCATGGTGACTTTTCTGTGTATAAGACATTGTCTAACCCTTTGACTCCACTGCTTAACCGTGGTATTCAGGGTGACTTTCCTCTTGTAAGACATTGTTTAACCCTTTGAATCCACTGTTTAGCTGTGGTATTCAGGGTGACTTTCCTCTTGTAAGACATTGTTTTACCCTTTGACTGCATTGATAGTAAATTGTTTAGCTCTGCTATTCATGGTGACTTTTCTCTGTATGAGACATTGTTTAACCCTTTGACTCTCCTGCATTGCTGTGGTATTCAGGGTGACTTTCCTCTTGTAAGACATTGTTTAACCCTTTGAATCTACTGTTTAGCTGTGGTATTCAGGGTGACTTTCCTCTTGTAAGACATTGTTTTACCCTTTGACTGCATTGGTAGTACATCGTTTAGCTCTGCTATTCATGGTGACTTTTCTCTGTATAAGACATTGTCTAACCCTTTGACTCCACTGCTTAACCGTGGTATTCAGGGTGACTTTCCTCTTGTAAGACATTGTTTAACCCTTTGAATCCACTGTTTAGCTGTGGTATTCATGGTGACTTTCCTCTTGTAAGACATTGTTTAACCCTTTGATTCCAGTGTTGAGCTGTACTATTCAGGGTGACTTTCCTCTCGTAAGACATTGTTTAACCCTCTGAATCTACTGTTTAGCTGTGGTATTCAGGGTGACTTTCTTCTTCTAAGACATTGTTTAACCCTTTGACTGCATTGATAGTACATTGTTTAGCTCTGCTATTCATGGTGACTTTTCTGTGTATGAGACATTGTCTAACCCTTTGACTCCACCGCTGAATTGTGGTATTCAGGGTGCTTTCCTCTTGTAAGACATTGTTAAACCCTTTGAATCCACTGCTTAGCTGTGGTATTCAGGGTGCTTTCCTCTTCTAAGACATTGTTTAAACCTTTGACTGCATTGGTAGTACATTGTTTAGCTCTGCTATTCATGGTGACTTTTCTCTGTATGACACATTGTTTAACCCTTTGACTCTACTGCTTAGCTGTGGTATTCAGGGTGACTTTCCTCTTGTAAGACATTGTTTAACCCTTTGAATCTACTGTTTAGCTGTGGTATTCAGGGTGACTTTCCTCTTCTAAGACATTGTTTTACCCTTTGACTGCATTGGTAGTACATCGTTTAGCTCTGCTATTCATGGTGACTTTTCTCTGTATAAGACATTGTCTAACCCTTTGACTCCACTGCTTAACCGTGGTATTCAGGGTGACTTTCCTCTTGTAAGACATTGTTTAACCCTTTGAATCCACTGTTTAGCTGTGGTATTCATGGTGACTTTCCTCTTGTAAGACATTGTTTAACCCTTTGATTCCAGTGTTGAGCTGTACTATTCAGGGTGACTTTCCTCTCGTAAGACATTGTTTAACCCTCTGAATCTACTGTTTAGCTGTGGTATTCAGGGTGACTTTCTTCTTCTAAGACATTGTTTAACCCTTTGACTGCATTGATAGTACATTGTTTAGCTCTGCTATTCATGGTGACTTTTCTGTGTATGAGACATTGTCTAACCCTTTGACTCCACCGCTGAATTGTGGTATTCAGGGTGCTTTCCTCTTGTAAGACATTGTTAAACCCTTTGAATCCACTGCTTAGCTGTGGTATTCAGGGTGCTTTCCTCTTCTAAGACATTGTTTAAACCTTTGACTGCATTGGTAGTACATTGTTTAGCTCTGCTATTCATGGTGACTTTTCTCTGTATGAGAAATTGTTTAACCCTTTGACTCTGCTGCTTAGCTGTGGTATTCAGGGTGACTTTCCTCTTGTAAGACATTGTTTAACCCTCTGAATCTACTGTTTAGCTGTTGTATTCAGGGTGACTTTTCTCTTGTAAGACATTGTTTAACCCTTTGAATCTACTGTTTAGCTGTTGTATTCAGGGTGACTTTTCTCTTGTAAGACATTGTTTAACCCTTTGAATCTACTGTTTAGCTGTGGTATTGAGGGTGACTTTCCTCTTCTAAGACACTGTTTAACCCTTTGACTGCATTGATAGTACATTGTTTAGCCCTGCTATTCATGGTGACTTTTCTCTGTATGACACATTGTTTAACCCTTTGACTCTACTGCTTAGCTGTGGTATTCAGGGTGACTTTCCTCTTCTAAGACACTGTTTAACCCTCTGAATCTACTGTTTAGCTGTTGTATTCAGGGAGACTTTCCTCTTGTAAGACATTGTTTTACCCTTTGACTCTACTGCTTAGCTGTGGTATTCAGGGTGACTTTCCTCTTGTAAGACATTGTTTAACCCTCTGAATCTACTGTTTAACTGTTGTATTCAGGGTGACTTTTCTCTTGTAAGACATTGTTTAACCCTTTGAATCTACTGTTTAGCTGTGGTATTGAGGGTGACTTTCCTCTTGTAAGACATTGTTTAACCCTTTGACTCTACTGCTTAGCTGTGGTATTCAGGGTATGAGACATTGTTTAAGCCTTTGACTCCATTGCTTGGCTGTGGTATTCAGGGTGACTTTGCTCTTGTAAGACATTGTTTAACCCTCTGAATCTACTGTTTAGCTGTGGTATTCAGGGAGACTTTCCTCTTGTAAGACATTGTTTAATCCTCTGAATCTCTGACATTGTTTAACCCTTTGACTGCATTGGTAGTACATTGTTTAGCTCTGCTATTCATGGTGACTTTTCTCTGTATGAGACATTGTTTAACCCTTTGAATCTCCTGTTTAGCTGTGGTATTCAGGGTGACTTTCCTCTTCTAAGACATTGTTTAACCCTTTGATTGCATTGATAGTACATTGTTTAGCTCTGCTATTCATGGTGACTTTTCTCTGTATGAGACATTGTTTAACCCTTTGAGTCTACTGCTTAGCTTTGGTATTCAGGGTGACTTTCCTCTTCTAAGACATTGTTTAACCCTTTGATTGCATTGATAGTACATTGTTTAGCTCTGCTATTCATGGTGACTTTTCTCTGTATGAGACATTGTTTAACCCTTTGAGTCTACTGCTTAGCTTTGGTATTCAGGGTGACTTTCCTCTTGTAAGACATTGTTTAACCCTCTGAATCTACTGTTTAGCTGTGGTATTCAGGGTGACTTTCCTCTACTAAGATATTGTTTAACCCTTTGATTGCATTGATAGTACATTGTTTAGCTCTGCTATTCATGGTGACTTTTCTCTGTATGAGACATTGTTTAACCCTTTGACTCTACTGCTTAGCTTTGGTATTCAGGGTGACTTTCCTCTTGTAAGACATTGTTTAACCCTCTGAATCTACTGTTAAGCTGTGGTATTCAGGGTGACTTTCCTCTTCTAAGACATTGTTTAACCCTTTGACTGCATTGATAGTACATTGTTTAGCTCTGCTATTCATGGTGACTTTTCTCTGTATAAGACATTGTTTAACCCTTTGAATCTCCTGTTTAACTGTGGTATTCAGGGTGACTTTCCTCTTCTAAGACATTGTTTAACTCTTTGATTGCATTGATAGTACATTGTTTAGCTCTGCTATTCATGGTGACTTTTCTCTGTATGAGACATTGTTTAACCCTTTGAGTCTACTGCTTAGCTTTGGTATTCAGGGTGACTTTCCTCTTCTAAGACATTGTTTAACCCTTTGATTGCATTGATAGTACATTGTTTTGCTCTGCTATTCATGGTGACTTTTCTCTGTATGAGACATTGTTTAACCCTTTGACTCTACTGCTTAGCTTTGGTATTCAGGGTGACTTTCCTCTTGTAAGACATTGTTTAACCCTTTGACTCTACTGCTTAGCTGTGGTATTCAGGGTGACTTTCCTCTTGTAAGACATTGTTTAACCCTTTGACTCTACTGCTTAGCTGTGGTATTCAGGGTGACTTTCCTCTTGTAAGACATTGTTTAACCCTCTGAATCTACTGTTTAACTGTTGTATTCAGGGTGACTTTTCTCTTGTAAGACATTGTTTAACCCTTTGAATCTACTGTTTAGCTGTGGTATTGAGGGTGACTTTCCTCTTGTAAGACATTGTTTAACCCTTTGACTCTACTGCTTAGCTGTGGTATTCAGGGTATGAGACATTGTTTAAGCCTTTGACTCCATTGCTTGGCTGTGGTATTCAGGGTGACTTTGCTCTTGTAAGACATTGTTTAACCCTCTGAATCTACTGTTTAGCTGTGGTATTCAGGGAGACTTTCCTCTTGTAAGACATTGTTTAACCCTCTGAATCTCTGACATTGTTTAACCCTTTGACTGCATTAGTAGTACATTGTTTAGCTCTGCTATTCATGGTGACTTTTCTCTGTATGAGACATTGTTTAACCCTTTGAATCTCCTGTTTAGCTGTGGTATTCAGGGTGACTTTCCTCTTCTAAGACATTGTTTAACCCTTTGATTGCATTGATAGTTCATTGTTTAGCTCTGCTATTCATGGTGACTTTTCTCTGTATGAGACATTGTTTAACCCTTTGAGTCTACTGCTTAGCTTTGGTATTCAGGGTGACTTTCCTCTTGTAAGACATTGTTTAACCCTCTGAATCTACTGTTTAGCTGTGGTATTCAGGGTGACTTTCCTCTACTAAGACATTGTTTAACCCTTTGATTGCATTGATAGTACATTGTTTAGCTCTGCTATTCATGGTGACTTTTCTCTGTATGAGACAATGTTTAACCCTTTGAGTCTACTGCTTAGCTTTGGTATTCAGGGTGACTTTCCTCTTCTAAGACATTGTTTAACCCTTTGATTGCATTGATAGTACATTGTTTTGCTCTGCTATTCATGGTGACTTTTCTCTGTATGAGACATTGTTTAACCCTTTGAGTCTACTGCTTAGCTTTGGTATTCAGGGTGACTTTCCTCTTCTAAGACATTGTTTAACCCTTTGATTGCATTGATAGTACATTGTTTTGCTCTGCTATTCATGGTGACTTTTCTCTGTATGAGACATTGTTTAACCCTTTGACTCTACTGCTTAGCTTTGGTATTCAGGGTGACTTTCCTCTTGTAAGACATTGTTTAACCCTTTGACTCTACTGCTTAGCTGTGGTATTCAGGGTGACTTTCCTCTTGTAAGACATTGTTTAACCCTTTGACTCTACTGCTTAGCTGTGGTATTCAGGGTGACTTTCCTCTTGTAAGACATTGTTTAACCCTCTGAATCTACTGTTTAACTGTTGTATTCAGGGTGACTTTTCTCTTGTAAGATATTCTTTAACCCTTTGAATCTACTGTTTAGCTGTGGTATTGAGGTTGACTTTCCTCTTGTAAGACATTGTTTAACCCTTTGACTCTACTGCTTAGCTGTGGTATTCAGGGTATGAGACATTTTTTAAGCCTTTGACTCCATTGCTTGGCTGTGGTATTCAGGGTGACTTTGCTCTTGTAAGACATTGTTTAACCCTCTGAATCTACTGTTTAGCTGTGGTATTCAGGGAGACTTTCCTCTTGTAAGACATTGTTTAACCCTCTGAATCTCTGACATTGTTTAACCCTTTGACTGCATTAGTAGTACATTGTTTAGCTCTGCTATTCATGGTGACTTTTCTCTGTATGAGACATTGTTTAACCCTTTGAATCTCCTGTTTAGCTGTGGTATTCAGGGTGACTTTCCTCTTCTAAGACATTGTTTAACCCTTTGATTGCATTGATAGTTCATTGTTTAGCTCTGCTATTCATGGTGACTTTTCTCTGTATGAGACATTGTTTAACCCTTTGAGTCTACTGCTTAGCTTTGGTATTCAGGGTGACTTTCCTCTTGTAAGACATTGTTTAACCCTCTGAATCTACTGTTTAGCTGTGGTATTCAGGGTGACTTTCCTCTTCTAAGACATTGTTTAACCCTTTGACTGCATTGATAGTACATTGTTTAGCTCTGCTATTCATGGTGACTTTTCTCTGTATGACACATTGTTTAACCCTTTGACTCTACTGCTTAGCTGTGGTATTCAGGGAGACTTTCCTCTTGTAAGACATTGTTTAACCCTTTGAATCCACTGTTTAGCTGTGGTATTCAGGGTGACTTTCCTCTTGTAAGACATTGTTTAACCCTTTGACTGCATTGATAGTACATTGTTTAGCTCTGCTATTCATGGGGACTTTTCTGTGTATAAGACATTGTTTAACCCTTTGACTCTACTGCTTAGCTTTGGTATTCAGGGTGACTTTCCTCTTGTAAGACATTGTTTAACCCTCTGAATCTACTGTTTAGCTGTGGTATTCAGGGTGACTTTCCTCTTCTAAGACATTGTTTAACCCTTTGACTGCATTGATAGTACATTGTTTAGCTCTGCTATTCATGGTGACTTTTCTCTGTATAAGACATTGTTTAACCCTTTGAATCTCCTGTTTAGCTGTGGTATTCAGGGTGACTTTCCTCTTGTAAGACATTGTTTAATCCTCTGAATCTCTGACATTGTTTAACCCTTTGACTGCATTGATAGTACATTGTTTAGCTCTGCTATTCATGGTGACTTTTCTCTGTATGAGACATTGTTTAACCCTTTGAATCTCCTGTTTAGCTGTGGTATTCAGGGTGACTTTCCTCTTCTAAGACATTGTTTAACCCTTTGATTGCATTGATAGTACATTGTTTAGCTCTGCTATTCATGGTGACTTTTCTCTGTATGAGACATTGTTTAACCCTTTGAGTCTACTGCTTAGCTTTGGTATTCAGGGTGACTTTCCTCTTGTAAGACATTGTTTAACCCTCTGAATCTACTGTTTAGCTGTGGTATTCAGGGTGACTTTCCTCTACTAAGACATTGTTTAACCCTTTGATTGCATTGATAGTACATTGTTTAGCTCTGCTATTCATGGTGACTTTTCTCTGTATGAGACATTGTTTAACCCTTTGACTCTACTGCTTAGCTTTGGTATTCAGGGTGACTTTCCTCTTGTAAGACATTGTTTAACCCTCTGAATCTACTGTTTAGCTGTGGTATTCAGGGTGACTTTCCTCTTCTAAGACATTGTTTAACCCTTTGACTGCATTGATAGTACATTGTTTAGCTCTGCTATTCATGGTGACTTTTCTCTGTATGACACATTGTTTAACCCTTTGACTCTACTGCTTAGCTGTGGTATTCAGGGAGACTTTCCTCTTGTAAGACATTGTTTAACCCTTTGAATCCACTGTTTAGCTGTGGTATTCAGGGTGACTTTCCTCTTGTAAGACATTGTTTAACCCTTTGACTGCATTGATAGTACATTGTTTAGCTCTGCTATTCATGGGGACTTTTCTGTGTATAAGACATTGTTTAACCCTTTGACTCTACTGCTTAGCTTTGGTATTCAGGGTGACTTTCCTCTTGTAAGACATTGTTTAACCCTCTGAATCTACTGTTTAGCTGTGGTATTCAGGGTGACTTTCCTCTTCTAAGACATTGTTTAACCCTTTGACTGCATTGATAGTACATTGTTTAGCTCTGCTATTCATGGTGACTTTTCTCTGTATAAGACATTGTTTAACCCTTTGAATCTCCTGTTTAGCTGTGGTATTCAGGGTGACTTTCCTCTTCTAAGACATTGTTTAACTCTTTGATTGCATTGATAGTACATTGTTTAGCTCTGCTATTCATGGTGACTTTTCTCTGTATGAGACATTGTTAAACCCTTTGACTCTACTGCTTAGCTTTGGTATTCAGGGTGACTTTCCTCTTGTAAGACATTGTTTAACCCTTTGACTCTACTGCTTAGCTGTGGTATTCAGGGTGACTTTCCTCTTGTAAAACATTGTTTAACCCTTTGACTCTACTGCTTAGCTGTGGTATTCAGGGTGACTTTCCTCTTGTAAGACATTGTTTAACCCTCTGAATCTACTGTTTAGCTGTTGTATTCAGGGTGACTTTTCTCTTGTAAGACATTGTTTAACCCTTTGAATCTACTGTTTAGCTGTGGTATTGAGGGTGACTTTCCTCTTGTAAGACATTGTTTAACCCTTTGACTCTACTGCTTAGCTGTGGTATATAGGGTATGAGACATTTTTTAAGCCTTTGACTCCATTGCTTGGCTGTGGTATTCAGGGTGACTTTGCTCTTGTAAGACATTGTTTAACCCTCTGAATCTACTGTTTAGCTGTGGTATTCAGGGAGACTTTCCTCTTGTAAGACATTGTTTAACCCTCTGAATCTCTGACATTGTTTAACCCTTTGACTGCATTAGTAGTACATTGTTTAGCTCTGCTATTCATGGTGACTTTTCTCTGTATGAGACATTGTTTAACCCTTTGAATCTCCTGTTTAGCTGTGGTATTCAGGGTGACTTTCCTATTGTAAGACATTGTTTAACCCTTTGATTGCATTGATAGTACATTGTTTAGCTCTGCTATTCATGGTGACTTTTCTCTGTATGAGACATTGTTTAACCCTTTGAGTCTACTGCTTAGCTTTGGTATTCAGGGTGACTTTCCTGTTGTAAGACATTGTTTAACCCTCTGAATCTACTGTTTAGCTGTGGTATTCAGGGTGACTTTCCTCTACTAAGACATTGTTTAACCCTTTGATTGCATTGATAGTACATTGTTTAGCTCTGCTATTCATGGTGACTTTTCTCTGTATGAGACATTGTTTAACCCTTTGACTCTACTGCTTAGCTTTGGTATTCAGGGTGACTTTCCTCTTGTAAGACATTGTTTAACCCTCTGAATCTACTGTTTAGCTGTGGTATTCAGGGTGACTTTCCTCTTCTAAGACATTGTTTAACCCTTTGACTGCATTGATAGTACATTGTTTAGCTCTGCTATTCATGGTAACTTTTCTCTGTATGACACATTGTTTAACCCTTTGGCTCTACTGCTTAGCTGTGGTATTCAGGGAGACTTTCCTCTTGTAAGACATTGTTTAACCCTTTGAATCCACTGTTTAGCTGTGGTATTCAGGGTGACTTTCCTCTTGTAAGACATTGTTTAACCCTTTGACTCTACTGTTTAGCTGTTGTATTCAGGGTGACTTTCCTCTACTAAGACATTGTTTAACCCTTTGATTGCATTGATAGTACATTGTTTAGCTCTGCTATTCATGGTGACTTTTCTCTGTATGAGACATTGTTTAACCCTCTGAATCTACTGTTTAGCTGTGGTATTCAGGGTGACTTTCCTCTTGTAAGACATTGTTTAACCCTTTGACTGCATTGATAGTACATTGTTTAGCTCTGCTATTCATGGTGACTTTTCTGTGTATAAGACATTGTTTAACCCTTTGACTCTACTGCTTAGCTTTGGTATTCAGGGTGACTTTCCTCTTGTAAGACATTGTTTAACCCTCTGAATCTACTGTTTAGCTGTGGTATTCAGGGTGACTTTCCTCTTCCAAGACACTGTTTAACCCTTTGACTGCATTGATAGTACATTGTTTAGCTCTGCTATTCATGGTGACTTTTCTCTGTATGACACATTGTTTAACCCTTTGACTCTACTGCTTAGCTGTGGTATTCAGGGAGACTTTCCTCTTGTAAGACATTGTTTAACCCTTTGACTCTACTGCTTAGCTGTGGTATTCAGGGTGACTTTCCTCTTGTAAGACATTGTTTAACCCTCTGAATCTACTGTTTAGCTGTTGTATTCAGGGTGACTTTTCTCTTGTAAGACATTGTTTAACCCTTTGAATCTGCTGTTTAGCTGTGGTATTGAGGGTGACTTTCCTCTTGTAAGACATTGTTTAACCCTTTGACTCTACTGCTTAGCTGTGGTATTCAGGGTATGAGACATTGTTTAAGCCTTTGACTCCATTGCTTGGCTGTGGTATTCAGGGTGACTTTGCTCTTGTAAGACATTGTTTAACCCTCTGAATCTACTGTTTAGCTGTGGTATTCAGGGAGACTTTCCTCTTGTAAGACATTGTTTAATCCTCTGAATCTCTGACATTGTTTAACCCTTTGACTGCATTGGTAGTACATTGTTTCGCTCTGCTATTCATGGTGACTTTTCTCTGTATGAGACATTGTTTAACCCTTTGAATCTCCTGTTTAGCTGTGGTATTCAGGGTGACTTTCCTCTTCTAAGACATTGTTTAACCCTTTGATTGCATTGATAGTACATTGTTTAGCTCTGCTATTCATGGTGACTTTTCTCTGTATGAGACATTGTTTAACCCTTTGAGTCTACTGCTTAGCTTTGGTATTCAGGGTGACTTTCCTCTTCTAAGACATTGTTTAACCCTTTGATTGCATTGATAGTACATTGTTTAGCTCTGCTATTCATGGTGACTTTTCTCTGTATGAGACATTGTTTAACCATTTGACTCTACTGCTTAGCTTTGGTATTCAGGGTGACTTTCCTCTTGTAAGACATTGTTTAACCCTTTGAATCCACTGTTTAGCTGTGGTATTCAGGGTGACTTTCCTCTTCTAAGACATTGTTTAACCCTTTGACTGCATTGATAGTACATTGTTTAGCTCTGCTATTCATGGTGACTTTTCTCTGTATGAGACATTGTTTAACCCTTTGAGTCTACTGCTTAGCTTTGGTATTCAGGGTGACTTTCCTCTTCTAAGACATTGTTTAACCCTTTGATTGCATTGATAGTACATTGTTTAGCTCTGCTATTCATGGTGACTTTTCTCTGTATGAGACATTGTTTAACCCTTTGAGTCTACTGCTTAGCTTTGGTATTCAGGGTGACTTTCCTCTTGTAAGACATTGTTTAACCCTCTGAATCTACTGTTTAGCTGTGGTATTCAGGGTGACTTTCCTCTACTAAGACATTGTTTAACCCTTTGATTGCATTGATAGTACATTGTTTAGCTCTGCTATTCATGGTGACTTTTCTCTGTATGAGACATTGTTTAACCCTTTGACTCTACTGCTTAGCTTTGGTATTCAGGGTGACTTTCCTCTTGTAAGACATTGTTTAACCCTCTGAATCTACTGTTTAGCTGTGGTATTCAGGGTGACTTTCCTCTTCTAAGACATTGTTTAACCCTTTGACTGCATTGATAGTACATTGTTTAGCTCTGCTATTCATGGTGACTTTTCTCTGTATGACACATTGTTTAACCCTTTGACTCTACTGCTTAGCTGTGGTATTCAGGGAGACTTTCCTCTTGTAAGACATTGTTTAACCCTTTGAATCCACTGTTTAGCTGTGGTATTCAGGGTGACTTTCCTCTTGTAAGACATTGTTTAACCCTTTGACTGCATTGATAGTACATTGTTTAGCTCTGCTATTCATGGGGACTTTTCTGTGTATAAGACATTGTTTAACCCTTTGACTCTACTGCTTAGCTTTGGTATTCAGGGTGACTTTCCTCTTGTAAGACATTGTTTAACCCTTTGACTCTACTGCTTAGCTGTGGTATTCAGGGTGACTTTCCTCTTGTAAAACATTGTTTAACCCTTTGACTCTACTGCTTAGCTGTGGTATTCAGGGTGACTTTCCTCTTGTAAGACATTGTTTAACCCTCTGAATCTACTGTTTAGCTGTTGTATTCAGGGTGACTTTTCTCTTGTAAGACATTGTTTAACCCTTTGAATCTACTGTTTAGCTGTGGTATTGAGGGTGACTTTCCTCTTGTAAGACATTGTTTAACCCTTTGACTCTACTGCTTAGCTGTGGTATATAGGGTATGAGACATTTTTTAAGCCTTTGACTCCATTGCTTGGCTGTGGTATTCAGGGTGACTTTGCTCTTGTAAGACATTGTTTAACCCTCTGAATCTACTGTTTAGCTGTGGTATTCAGGGAGACTTTCCTCTTGTAAGACATTGTTTAACCCTCTGAATCTCTGACATTGTTTAACCCTTTGACTGCATTAGTAGTACATTGTTTAGCTCTGCTATTCATGGTGACTTTTCTCTGTATGAGACATTGTTTAACCCTTTGAATCTCCTGTTTAGCTGTGGTATTCAGGGTGACTTTCCTATTGTAAGACATTGTTTAACCCTTTGATTGCATTGATAGTACATTGTTTAGCTCTGCTATTCATGGTGACTTTTCTCTGTATGAGACATTGTTTAACCCTTTGAGTCTACTGCTTAGCTTTGGTATTCAGGGTGACTTTCCTCTTGTAAGACATTGTTTAACCCTCTGAATCTACTGTTTAGCTGTGGTATTCAGGGTGACTTTCCTCTACTAAGACATTGTTTAACCCTTTGATTGCATTGATAGTACATTGTTTAGCTCTGCTATTCATGGTGACTTTTCTCTGTATGAGACATTGTTTAACCCTTTGACTCTACTGCTTAGCTTTGGTATTCAGGGTGACTTTCCTCTTGTAAGACATTGTTTAACCCTCTGAATCTACTGTTTAGCTGTGGTATTCAGGGTGACTTTCCTCTTCTAAGACATTGTTTAACCCTTTGACTGCATTGATAGTACATTGTTTAGCTCTGCTATTCATGGTGACTTTTCTCTGTATGACACATTGTTTAACCCTTTGGCTCTACTGCTTAGCTGTGGTATTCAGGGAGACTTTCCTCTTGTAAGACATTGTTTAACCCTTTGAATCCACTGTTTAGCTGTGGTATTCAGGGTGACTTTCCTCTTGTAAGACATTGTTTAACCCTTTGACTCTACTGTTTAGCTGTTGTATTCAGGGTGACTTTCCTCTACTAAGACATTGTTTAACCCTTTGATTGCATTGATAGTACATTGTTTAGCTCTGCTATTCATGGTGACTTTTCTCTGTATGAGACATTGTTTAACCCTCTGAATCTACTGTTTAGCTGTGGTATTCAGGGTGACTTTCCTCTTGTAAGACATTGTTTAACCCTTTGACTGCATTGATAGTACATTGTTTAGCTCTGCTATTCATGGTGACTTTTCTGTGTATAAGACATTGTTTAACCCTTTGACTCTACTGCTTAGCTTTGGTATTCAGGGTGACTTTCCTCTTGTAAGACATTGTTTAACCCTCTGAATCTACTGTTTAGCTGTGGTATTCAGGGTGACTTTCCTCTTCCAAGACACTGTTTAACCCTTTGACTGCATTGATAGTACATTGTTTAGCTCTGCTATTCATGGTGACTTTTCTCTGTATAAGACATTGTTTAACCCTTTGAATCTCCTGTTTAGCTGTGGTATTCAGGGTGACTTTCCTCTTCTAAGACATTGTTTAACTCTTTGATTGCATTGATAGTACATTGTTTAGCTCTGCTATTCATGGTGACTTTTCTCTGTATGAGACATTGTTAAACCCTTTGACTCTACTGCTTAGCTTTGGTATTCAGGGTGACTTTCCTCTTGTAAGACATTGTTTAACCCTTTGACTCTACTGCTTAGCTGTGGTATTCAGGGTGACTTTCCTCTTGTAAGACATTGTTTAACCCTTTGACTCTACTGCTTAGCTGTGGTATTCAGGGTGACTTTCCTCTTGTAAGACATTGTTTAACCCTCTGAATCTACTGTTTAGCTGTTGTATTCAGGGTGACTTTTCTCTTGTAAGACATTGTTTAACCCTTTGAATCTACTGTTTAGCTGTGGTATTGAGGGTGACTTTCCTCTTGTAAGACATTGTTTAACCCTTTGACTCTACTGCTTAGCTGTGGTATATAGGGTATGAGACATTTTTTAAGCCTTTGACTCCATTGCTTGGCTGTGGTATTCAGGGTGACTTTGCTCTTGTAAGACATTGTTTAACCCTCTGAATCTACTGTTTAGCTGTGGTATTCAGGGAGACTTTCCTCTTGTAAGACATTGTTTAACCCTCTGAATCTCTGACATTGTTTAACCCTTTGACTGCATTAGTAGTACATTGTTTAGCTCTGCTATTCATGGTGACTTTTCTCTGTATGAGACATTGTTTAACCCTTTGAATCTCCTGTTTAGCTGTGGTATTCAGGGTGACTTTCCTATTGTAAGACATTGTTTAACCCTTTGATTGCATTGATAGTACATTGTTTAGCTCTGCTATTCATGGTGACTTTTCTCTGTATGAGACATTGTTTAACCCTTTGAGTCTACTGCTTAGCTTTGGTATTCAGGGTGACTTTCCTCTTGTAAGACATTGTTTAACCCTCTGAATCTACTGTTTAGCTGTGGTATTCAGGGTGACTTTCCTCTACTAAGACATTGTTTAACCCTTTGATTGCATTGATAGTACATTGTTTAGCTCTGCTATTCATGGTGACTTTTCTCTGTATGAGACATTGTTTAACCCTTTGACTCTACTGCTTAGCTTTGGTATTCAGGGTGACTTTCCTCTTGTAAGACATTGTTTAACCCTCTGAATCTACTGTTTAGCTGTGGTATTCAGGGTGACTTTCCTCTTCTAAGACATTGTTTAACCCTTTGACTGCATTGATAGTACATTGTTTAGCTCTGCTATTCATGGTAACTTTTCTCTGTATGACACATTGTTTAACCCTTTGGCTCTACTGCTTAGCTGTGGTATTCAGGGAGACTTTCCTCTTGTAAGACATTGTTTAACCCTTTGAATCCACTGTTTAGCTGTGGTATTCAGGGTGACTTTCCTCTTGTAAGACATTGTTTAACCCTTTGACTCTACTGTTTAGCTGTTGTATTCAGGGTGACTTTCCTCTACTAAGACATTGTTTAACCCTTTGATTGCATTGATAGTACATTGTTTAGCTCTGCTATTCATGGTGACTTTTCTCTGTATGAGACATTGTTTAACCCTCTGAATCTACTGTTTAGCTGTGGTATTCAGGGTGACTTTCCTCTTGTAAGACATTGTTTAACCCTTTGACTGCATTGATAGTACATTGTTTAGCTCTGCTATTCATGGTGACTTTTCTGTGTATAAGACATTGTTTAACCCTTTGACTCTACTGCTTAGCTTTGGTATTCAGGGTGACTTTCCTCTTGTAAGACATTGTTTAACCCTCTGAATCTACTGTTTAGCTGTGGTATTCAGGGTGACTTTCCTCTTCCAAGACACTGTTTAACCCTTTGACTGCATTGATAGTACATTGTTTAGCTCTGCTATTCATGGTGACTTTTCTCTGTATGACACATTGTTTAACCCTTTGACTCTACTGCTTAGCTGTGGTATTCAGGGAGACTTTCCTCTTGTAAGACATTGTTTAACCCTTTGACTCTACTGCTTAGCTGTGGTATTCAGGGTGACTTTCCTCTTGTAAGACATTGTTTAACCCTCTGAATCTACTGTTTAGCTGTTGTATTCAGGGTGACTTTTCTCTTGTAAGACATTGTTTAACCCTTTGAATCTGCTGTTTAGCTGTGGTATTGAGGGTGACTTTCCTCTTGTAAGACATTGTTTAACCCTTTGACTCTACTGCTTAGCTGTGGTATTCAGGGTATGAGACATTGTTTAAGCCTTTGACTCCATTGCTTGGCTGTGGTATTCAGGGTGACTTTGCTCTTGTAAGACATTGTTTAACCCTCTGAATCTACTGTTTAGCTGTGGTATTCAGGGAGACTTTCCTCTTGTAAGACATTGTTTAATCCTCTGAATCTCTGACATTGTTTAACCCTTTGACTGCATTGGTAGTACATTGTTTCGCTCTGCTATTCATGGTGACTTTTCTCTGTATGAGACATTGTTTAACCCTTTGAATCTCCTGTTTAGCTGTGGTATTCAGGGTGACTTTCCTCTTCTAAGACATTGTTTAACCCTTTGATTGCATTGATAGTACATTGTTTAGCTCTGCTATTCATGGTGACTTTTCTCTGTATGAGACATTGTTTAACCCTTTGAGTCTACTGCTTAGCTTTGGTATTCAGGGTGACTTTCCTCTTCTAAGACATTGTTTAACCCTTTGATTGCATTGATAGTACATTGTTTAGCTCTGCTATTCATGGTGACTTTTCTCTGTATGAGACATTGTTTAACCATTTGACTCTACTGCTTAGCTTTGGTATTCAGGGTGACTTTCCTCTTGTAAGACATTGTTTAACCCTTTGAATCCACTGTTTAGCTGTGGTATTCAGGGTGACTTTCCTCTTCTAAGACATTGTTTAACCCTTTGACTGCATTGATAGTACATTGTTTAGCTCTGCTATTCATGGTGACTTTTCTCTGTATGAGACATTGTTTAACCCTTTGAGTCTACTGCTTAGCTTTGGTATTCAGGGTGACTTTCCTCTTCTAAGACATTGTTTAACCCTTTGATTGCATTGATAGTACATTGTTTAGCTCTGCTATTCATGGTGACTTTTCTCTGTATGAGACATTGTTTAACCCTTTGAGTCTACTGCTTAGCTTTGGTATTCAGGGTGACTTTCCTCTTGTAAGACATTGTTTAACCCTCTGAATCTACTGTTTAGCTGTGGTATTCAGGGTGACTTTCCTCTACTAAGACATTGTTTAACCCTTTGATTGCATTGATAGTACATTGTTTAGCTCTGCTATTCATGGTGACTTTTCTCTGTATGAGACATTGTTTAACCCTTTGACTCTACTGCTTAGCTTTGGTATTCAGGGTGACTTTCCTCTTGTAAGACATTGTTTAACCCTCTGAATCTACTGTTTAGCTGTGGTATTCAGGGTGACTTTCCTCTTCTAAGACATTGTTTAACCCTTTGACTGCATTGATAGTACATTGTTTAGCTCTGCTATTCATGGTGACTTTTCTCTGTATGACACATTGTTTAACCCTTTGACTCTACTGCTTAGCTGTGGTATTCAGGGAGACTTTCCTCTTGTAAGACATTGTTTAACCCTTTGAATCCACTGTTTAGCTGTGGTATTCAGGGTGACTTTCCTCTTGTAAGACATTGTTTAACCCTTTGACTGCATTGATAGTACATTGTTTAGCTCTGCTATTCATGGGGACTTTTCTGTGTATAAGACATTGTTTAACCCTTTGACTCTACTGCTTAGCTTTGGTATTCAGGGTGACTTTCCTCTTGTAAGACATTGTTTAACCCTTTGACTCTACTGCTTAGCTGTGGTATTCAGGGTGACTTTCCTCTTGTAAAACATTGTTTAACCCTTTGACTCTACTGCTTAGCTGTGGTATTCAGGGTGACTTTCCTCTTGTAAGACATTGTTTAACCCTCTGAATCTACTGTTTAGCTGTTGTATTCAGGGTGACTTTTCTCTTGTAAGACATTGTTTAACCCTTTGAATCTACTGTTTAGCTGTGGTATTGAGGGTGACTTTCCTCTTGTAAGACATTGTTTAACCCTTTGACTCTACTGCTTAGCTGTGGTATATAGGGTATGAGACATTTTTTAAGCCTTTGACTCCATTGCTTGGCTGTGGTATTCAGGGTGACTTTGCTCTTGTAAGACATTGTTTAACCCTCTGAATCTACTGTTTAGCTGTGGTATTCAGGGAGACTTTCCTCTTGTAAGACATTGTTTAACCCTCTGAATCTCTGACATTGTTTAACCCTTTGACTGCATTAGTAGTACATTGTTTAGCTCTGCTATTCATGGTGACTTTTCTCTGTATGAGACATTGTTTAACCCTTTGAATCTCCTGTTTAGCTGTGGTATTCAGGGTGACTTTCCTATTGTAAGACATTGTTTAACCCTTTGATTGCATTGATAGTACATTGTTTAGCTCTGCTATTCATGGTGACTTTTCTCTGTATGAGACATTGTTTAACCCTTTGAGTCTACTGCTTAGCTTTGGTATTCAGGGTGACTTTCCTCTTGTAAGACATTGTTTAACCCTCTGAATCTACTGTTTAGCTGTGGTATTCAGGGTGACTTTCCTCTACTAAGACATTGTTTAACCCTTTGATTGCATTGATAGTACATTGTTTAGCTCTGCTATTCATGGTGACTTTTCTCTGTATGAGACATTGTTTAACCCTTTGACTCTACTGCTTAGCTTTGGTATTCAGGGTGACTTTCCTCTTGTAAGACATTGTTTAACCCTCTGAATCTACTGTTTAGCTGTGGTATTCAGGGTGACTTTCCTCTTCTAAGACATTGTTTAACCCTTTGACTGCATTGATAGTACATTGTTTAGCTCTGCTATTCATGGTGACTTTTCTCTGTATGACACATTGTTTAACCCTTTGGCTCTACTGCTTAGCTGTGGTATTCAGGGAGACTTTCCTCTTGTAAGACATTGTTTAACCCTTTGAATCCACTGTTTAGCTGTGGTATTCAGGGTGACTTTCCTCTTGTAAGACATTGTTTAACCCTTTGACTCTACTGTTTAGCTGTTGTATTCAGGGTGACTTTCCTCTACTAAGACATTGTTTAACCCTTTGATTGCATTGATAGTACATTGTTTAGCTCTGCTATTCATGGTGACTTTTCTCTGTATGAGACATTGTTTAACCCTCTGAATCTACTGTTTAGCTGTGGTATTCAGGGTGACTTTCCTCTTGTAAGACATTGTTTAACCCTTTGACTGCATTGATAGTACATTGTTTAGCTCTGCTATTCATGGTGACTTTTCTGTGTATAAGACATTGTTTAACCCTTTGACTCTACTGCTTAGCTTTGGTATTCAGGGTGACTTTCCTCTTGTAAGACATTGTTTAACCCTCTGAATCTACTGTTTAGCTGTGGTATTCAGGGTGACTTTCCTCTTCCAAGACACTGTTTAACCCTTTGACTGCATTGATAGTACATTGTTTAGCTCTGCTATTCATGGTGACTTTTCTCTGTATGACACATTGTTTAACCCTTTGACTCTACTGCTTAGCTGTGGTATTCAGGGAGACTTTCCTCTTGTAAGACATTGTTTAACCCTTTGACTCTACTGCTTAGCTGTGGTATTCAGGGTGACTTTCCTCTTGTAAGACATTGTTTAACCCTCTGAATCTACTGTTTAGCTGTTGTATTCAGGGTGACTTTTCTCTTGTAAGACATTGTTTAACCCTTTGAATCTGCTGTTTAGCTGTGGTATTGAGGGTGACTTTCCTCTTGTAAGACATTGTTTAACCCTTTGACTCTACTGCTTAGCTGTGGTATTCAGGGTATGAGACATTGTTTAAGCCTTTGACTCCATTGCTTGGCTGTGGTATTCAGGGTGACTTTGCTCTTGTAAGACATTGTTTAACCCTCTGAATCTACTGTTTAGCTGTGGTATTCAGGGAGACTTTCCTCTTGTAAGACATTGTTTAATCCTCTGAATCTCTGACATTGTTTAACCCTTTGACTGCATTGGTAGTACATTGTTTCGCTCTGCTATTCATGGTGACTTTTCTCTGTATGAGACATTGTTTAACCCTTTGAATCTCCTGTTTAGCTGTGGTATTCAGGGTGACTTTCCTCTTCTAAGACATTGTTTAACCCTTTGATTGCATTGATAGTACATTGTTTAGCTCTGCTATTCATGGTGACTTTTCTCTGTATGAGACATTGTTTAACCCTTTGAGTCTACTGCTTAGCTTTGGTATTCAGGGTGACTTTCCTCTTCTAAGACATTGTTTAACCCTTTGATTGCATTGATAGTACATTGTTTAGCTCTGCTATTCATGGTGACTTTTCTCTGTATGAGACATTGTTTAACCATTTGACTCTACTGCTTAGCTTTGGTATTCAGGGTGACTTTCCTCTTGTAAGACATTGTTTAACCCTTTGAATCCACTGTTTAGCTGTGGTATTCAGGGTGACTTTCCTCTTCTAAGACATTGTTTAACCCTTTGACTGCATTGATAGTACATTGTTTAGCTCTGCTATTCATGGTGACTTTTCTCTGTATGAGACATTGTTTAACCCTTTGAGTCTACTGCTTAGCTTTGGTATTCAGGGTGACTTTCCTCTTCTAAGACATTGTTTAACCCTTTGATTGCATTGATAGTACATTGTTTAGCTCTGCTATTCATGGTGACTTTTCTCTGTATGAGACATTGTTTAACCCTTTGAGTCTACTGCTTAGCTTTGGTATTCAGGGTGACTTTCCTCTTGTAAGACATTGTTTAACCCTCTGAATCTACTGTTTAGCTGTGGTATTCAGGGTGACTTTCCTCTACTAAGACATTGTTTAACCCTTTGATTGCATTGATAGTACATTGTTTAGCTCTGCTATTCATGGTGACTTTTCTCTGTATGAGACATTGTTTAACCCTTTGACTCTACTGCTTAGCTTTGGTATTCAGGGTGACTTTCCTCTTGTAAGACATTGTTTAACCCTCTGAATTTACTGTTTAGCTGTGGTATTCAGGGTGACTTTCCTCTTCTAAGACATTGTTTAACCCTTTGACTGCATTGATAGTACATTGTTTAGCTCTGCTATTCATGGTGACTTTTCTCTGTATGACACATTGTTTAACCCTTTGACTCTACTGCTTAGCTGTGGTATTCAGGGAGACTTTCCTCTTGTAAGACATTGTTTAACCCTTTGAATCCACTGTTTAGCTGTGGTATTCAGGGTGACTTTCCTCTTGTAAGACATTGTTTAACCCTTTGACTGCATTGATAGTACATTGTTTAGCTCTGCTATTCATGGGGACTTTTCTGTGTATAAGACATTGTTTAACCCTTTGACTCTACTGCTTAGCTTTGGTATTCAGGGTGACTTTCCTCTTGTAAGACATTGTTTAACCCTCTGAATCTACTGTTTAGCTGTGGTATTCAGGGTGACTTTCCTTTTCTAAGACATTGTTTAACCCTTTGACTGCATTGATAGTACATTGTTTAGCTCTGCTATTCATGGTGACTTTTCTCTGTATAAGACATTGTTTAACCCTTTGAATCTCCTGTTTAGCTGTGGTATTCAGGGTGACTTTCCTCTTGTAAGACATTGTTTAATCCTCTGAATCTCTGACATTGTTTAACCCTTTGACTGCATTGGTAGTACATTGTTTAGCTCTGCTATTCATGGTGACTTTTCTCTGTATGAGACATTGTTTAACCCTTTGAATCTCCTGTTTAGCTGTGGTATTCAGGGTGACTTTCCTCTTCTAAGACATTGTTTAACCCTTTGATTGCATTGATAGTACATTGTTTAGCTCTGCTATTCATGGTGACTTTTCTCTGTATGAGACATTGTTTAACCCTTTGAGTCTACTGCTTAGCTTTGGTATTCAGGGTGACTTTCCTCTTGTAAGACATTGTTTAACCCTCTGAATCTACTGTTTAGCTGTGGTATTCAGGGTGACTTTCCTCTACTAAGACATTGTTTAACCCTTTGATTGCATTGATAGTACATTGTTTAGCTCTGCTATTCATGGTGACTTTTCTCTGTATGAGACATTGTTTAACCCTTTGACTCTACTGCTTAGCTTTGGTATTCAGGGTGACTTTCCTCTTGTAAGACATTGTTTAACCCTCTGAATCTACTGTTTAGCTGTGGTATTCAGGGTGACTTTCCTCTTCTAAGACATTGTTTAACCCTTTGACTGCATTGATAGTACATTGTTTAGCTCTGCTATTCATGGTGACTTTTCTCTGTATGACACATTGTTTAACCCTTTGACTCTACTGCTTAGCTGTGGTATTCAGGGAGACTTTCCTCTTGTAAGACATTGTTTAACCCTTTGAATCCACTGTTTAGCTGTGGTATTCAGGGTGACTTTCCTCTTGTAAGACATTGTTTAACCCTTTGACTGCATTGATAGTACATTGTTTAGCTCTGCTATTCATGGGGACTTTTCTGTGTATAAGACATTGTTTAACCCTTTGACTCTACTGCTTAGCTTTGGTATTCAGGGTGACTTTCCTCTTGTAAGACATTGTTTAACCCTCTGAATGTACTGTTTAGCTGTGGTATTCAGGGTGACTTTCCTCTTCTAAGACATTGTTTAACCCTTTGACTGCATTGATAGTACATTGTTTAGCTCTGCTATTCATGGTGACTTTTCTCTGTATAAGACATTGTTTAACCCTTTGAATCTCCTGTTTAGCTGTGGTATTCAGGGTGACTTTCCTCTTCTAAGACATTGTTTAACTCTTTGATTGCATTGATAGTACATTGTTTAGCTCTGCTATTCATGGTGACTTTTCTCTGTATGAGACATTGTTTAACCCTTTGACTCTACTGCTTAGCTTTGGTATTCAGGGTGACTTTCCTCTTGTAAGACATTGTTTAACCCTCTGACTCTACTGCTTAGCTTTGGTATTCAGGGTGACTTTCCTCTTGTAAGACATTGTTTAACCCTTTGACTCTACTGCTTAGCTGTGGTATTCAGGGTGACTTTCCTCTTGTAAGACATTGTTTAACCCTTTGACTCTACTGCTTAGCTGTGGTATTCAGGGTGACTTTCCTCTTGTAAGACATTGTTTAACCCTCTGAATCTACTGTTTAGCTGTTGTATTCAGGGTGACTTTTCTCTTGTAAGACATTGTTTAACCCTTTGAATCTACTGTTTAGCTGTGGTATTGAGGGTGACTTTCCTCTTGTAAGACATTGTTTAACCCTTTGACTCTACTGCTTAGCTGTGGTATATAGGGTATGAGACATTTTTTAAGCCTTTGACTCCATTGCTTGGCTGTGGTATTCAGGGTGACTTTGCTCTTGTAAGACATTGTTTAACCCTCTGAATCTACTGTTTAGCTGTGGTATTCAGGGAGACTTTCCTCTTGTAAGACATTGTTTAACCCTCTGAATCTCTGACATTGTTTAACCCTTTGACTGCATTAGTAGTACATTGTTTAGCTCTGCTATTCATGGTGACTTTTCTCTGTATGAGACATTGTTTAACCCTTTGAATCTCCTGTTTAGCTGTGGTATTCAGGTTGACTTTCCTATTGTAAGACATTGTTTAACCCTTTGATTGCATTGATAGTACATTGTTTAGCTCTGCTATTCATGGTGACTTTTCTCTGTATGAGACATTGTTTAACCCTTTGAGTCTACTGCTTAGCTTTGGTATTCAGGGTGACTTTCCTCTTGTAAGACATTGTTTAACCCTCTGAATCTACTGTTTAGCTCTGGTATTCAGGGTGACTTTCCTCTACTAAGACATTGTTTAACCCTTTGATTGCATTGATAGTACATTGTTTAGCTCTGCTATTCATGGTGACTTTTCTCTGTATGAGACATTGTTTAACCCTTTGACTCTACTGCTTAGCTTTGGTATTCAGGGTGACTTTCCTCTTGTAAGACATTGTTTAACCCTCTGAATCTACTGTTTAGCTGTGGTATTCAGGGTGACTTTCCTCTTCTAAGACATTGTTTAACCCTTTGACTGCATTGATAGTACATTGTTTAGCTCTGCTATTCATGGTGACTTTTCTCTGTATGACACATTGTTTAACCCTTTGGCTCTACTGCTTAGCTGTGGTATTCAGGGAGACTTTCCTCTTGTAAGACATTGTTTAACCCTTTGAATCCACTGTTTAGCTGTGGTATTCAGGGTGACTTTCCTCTTGTAAGACATTGTTTAACCCTTTGACTCTACTGTTTAGCTGTTGTATTCAGGGTGACTTTCCTCTACTAAGACATTGTTTAACCCTTTGATTGCATTGATAGTACATTGTTTAGCTCTGCTATTCATGGTGACTTTTCTCTGTATGAGACATTGTTTAACCCTCTGAATCTACTGTTTAGCTGTGGTATTCAGGGTGACTTTCCTCTTGTAAGACATTGTTTAACCCTTTGACTGCATTGATAGTACATTGTTTAGCTCTGCTATTCATGGTGACTTTTCTGTGTATAAGACATTGTTTAACCCTTTGACTCTACTGCTTAGCTTTGGTATTCAGGGTGACTTTCCTCTTGTAAGACATTGTTTAACCCTCTGAATCTACTGTTTAGCTGTGGTATTCAGGGTGACTTTCCTCTTCCAAGACACTGTTTAACCCTTTGACTGCGTTGATAGTACATTGTTTAGCTCTGCTATTCATGGTGACTTTTCTCTGTATGACACATTGTTTAACCCTTTGACTCTACTGCTTAGCTGTGGTATTCAGGGAGACTTTCCTCTTGTAAGACATTGTTTAACCCTTTGACTCTACTGCTTAGCTGTGGTATTCAGGGTGACTTTTCTCTTGTAAGACATTGTTTAACCCTTTGAATCTGCTGTTTAGCTGTGGTATTGAGGGTGACTTTCCTCTTGTAAGACATTGTTTAACCCTTTGACTGCATTGATAGTACATTGTTTAGCTCTGCTATTCATGGTGACTTTTCTGTGTATAAGACATTGTTTAACCCTTTGACTCTACTGCTTAGCTTTGGTATTCAGGGTGACTTTCCTCTTGTAAGACATTGTTTAACCCTCTGAATCTACTGTTTAGCTGTGGTATTCAGGGTGACTTTCCTCTTCCAAGACACTGTTTAACCCTTTGACTGCATTGATAGTACATTGTTTAGCTCTGCTATTTATGGTGACTTTTCTCTGTATGACACATTGTTTAACCCTTTGACTCTACTGCTTAGCTGTGGTATTCAGGGTATGAGCCATTGTTTAAGCCTTTGACTCCATTGCTTGGCTGTGGTATTCAGGGTGACTTTGCTCTTGTAAGACATTGTTTAACCCTCTGAATCTACTGTTTAGCTGTGGTATTCAGGGAGACTTTCCTCTTGTAAGACATTGTTTAATCCTCTGAAACTCTGACATTGTTTAACCCTTTGACTGCATTTTTAGTACATTGTTTAGCTCTGCTATTCATGGTGACTTTTCTCTGTATGAGACATTGTTTAACCCTTTGAATCTCCTGTTTAGCTGTGGTATTCAGGGTGACTTTCCTCTTCTAAGACATTGTTTAACCCTTTGATTGCATTGATAGTACATTGTTTAGCTCTGCTATTCATGGTGACTTTTCTCTGTATGAGACATTGTTTAACCCTTTGAGTCTACTGCTTAGCTTTGGTATTCAGGGTGACTTTCCTCTTCTAAGACATTGTTTAACCCTTTGATTGCATTGATAGTACATTGTTTAGCTCTGCTATTCATGGTGACTTTTCTCTGTATGAGACATTGTTTAACCCTTTGACTCTACTGCTTAGCTTTGGTATTCAGGGTGACTTTCCTCTTGTAAGACATTGTTTAACCCTTTGAATCCACTGTTTAGCTGTGGTATTCAGGGTGACTTTCCTCTTCTAAGACATTGTTTAACCCTTTGATTGCATTGATAGTACATTGTTTAGCTCTGCTATTCATGGTGACTTTTCTCTGTATGAGACATTGTTTAACCCTTTGAGTCTACTGCTTAGCTTTGGTATTCAGGGTGACTTTCCTCTTCTAAGACATTGTTTAACCCTTTGATTGCATTGATAGTACATTGTTTAGCTCTGCTATTCATGGTGACTTTTCTCTGTATGAGACATTGTTTAACCCTTTGAGTCTACTGCTTAGCTTTGGTATTCAGGGTGACTTTCCTCTTGTAAGACATTGTTTAACCCTCTGAATCTACTGTTTAGCTGTGGTATTCAGGGTGACTTCCCTCTACTAAGACATTGTTTAACCCTTTGATTGCATTGATAGTACATTGTTTAGCTCTGCTATTCATGGTGACTTTTCTCTGTATGAGACATTGTTTAACCCTTTGACTCTACTGCTTAGCTTTGGTATTCAGGGTGACTTTCCTCTTGTAAGACATTGTTTAACCCTCTGAATCTACTGTTTAGCTGTGGTATTCAGGGTGACTTTCCTCTTCTAAGACATTGTTTAACCCTTTGACTGCATTGATAGTACATTGTTTAGCTCTGCTATTCATGGTGACTTTTCTCTGTATGACACATTGTTTAACCCTTTGACTCTACTGCTTAGCTGTGGTATTCAGGGAGACTTTCCTCTTGTAAGACATTGTTTAACCCTTTGAATCCACTGTTTAGCTGTGGTATTCAGGGTGACTTTCCTCTTGTAAGACATTGTTTAACCCTTTGACTGCATTGATAGTACATTGTTTAGCTCTGCTATTCATGGGGACTTTTCTGTGTATAAGACATTGTTTAACCCTTTGACTCTACTGCTTAGCTTTGGTATTCAGGGTGACTTTCCTCTTGTAAGACATTGTTTAACCCTCTGAATCTACTGTTTAGCTGTGGTATTCAGGGTGACTTTCCTCTTCTAAGACATTGTTTAACCCTTTGACTGCATTGATAGTACATTGTTTAGCTCTGCTATTCATGGTGACTTTTCTCTGTATAAGACATTGTTTAACCCTTTGAATCTCCTGTTTAGCTGTGGTATTCAGGGTGACTTTCCTCTTGTAAGACATTGTTTAATCCTCTGAATCTCTGACATTGTTTAACCCTTTGACTGCATTGGTAGTACATTGTTTAGCTCTGCTATTCATGGTGACTTTTCTCTGTATGAGACATTGTTTAACCCTTTGAATCTCCTGTTTAGCTGTGGTATTCAGGGTGACTTTCCTCTTCTAAGACATTGTTTAACCCTTTGATTGCATTGATAGTACATTGTTTAGCTCTGCTATTCATGGTGACTTTTCTCTGTATGAGACATTGTTTAACCCTTTGAGTCTACTGCTTAGCTTTGGTATTCAGGGTGACTTTCCTCTTGTAAGACATTGTTTAACCCTCTGAATCTACTGTTTAGCTGTGGTATTCAGGGTGACTTTCCTCTACTAAGACATTGTTTAACCCTTTGATTGCATTGATAGTACATTGTTTAGCTCTGCTATTCATGGTGACTTTTCTCTGTATGAGACATTGTTTAACCCTTTGACTCTACTGCTTAGCTTTGGTATTCAGGGTGACTTTCCTCTTGTAAGACATTGTTTAACCCTCTGAATCTACTGTTTAGCTGTGGTATTCAGGGTGACTTTCCTCTTCTAAGACATTGTTTAACCCTTTGACTGCATTGATAGTACATTGTTTAGCTCTGCTATTCATGGTGACTTTTCTCTGTATGACACATTGTTTAACCCTTTGACTCTACTGCTTAGCTGTGGTATTCAGGGAGACTTTCCTCTTGTAAGACATTGTTTAACCCTTTGAATCCACTGTTTAGCTGTGGTATTCAGGGTGACTTTCCTCTTGTAAGACATTGTTTAACCCTTTGACTGCATTGATAGTACATTGTTTAGCTCTGCTATTCATGGGGACTTTCTGTGTATAAGACATTGTTTAACCCTTTGACTCTACTGCTTAGCTTTGGTATTCAGGGTGACTTTCCTCTTGTAAGACATTGTTTAACCCTCTGAATCTACTGTTTAGCTGTGGTATTCAGGGTGACTTTCCTCTTCTAAGACATTGTTTAACCCTTTGACTGCATTGATAGTACATTGTTTAGCTCTGCTATTCATGGTGACTTTTCTCTGTATAAGACATTGTTTAACCCTTTGAATCTCCTGTTTAGCTGTGGTATTCAGGGTGACTTTCCTCTTCTAAGACATTGTTTAACTCTTTGATTGCATTGATAGTACATTGTTTAGCTCTGCTATTCATGGTGACTTTTCTCTGTATGAGACATTGTTAAACCCTTTGACTCTACTGCTTAGCTTTGGTATTCAGGGTGACTTTCCTCTTGTAAGACATTGTTTAACCCTTTGACTCTACTGCTTAGCTGTGGTATTCAGGGTGACTTTCCTCTTGTAAGACATTGTTTAACCCTTTGACTCTACTGCTTAGCTGTGGTATTCAGGGTGACTTTCCTCTTGTAAGACATTGTTTAACCCTCTGAATCTACTGTTTAGCTGTTGTATTCAGGGTGACTTTTCTCTTGTAAGACATTGTTTAACCCTTTGAATCTACTGTTTAGCTGTGGTATTGAGGGTGACTTTCCTCTTGTAAGACATTGTTTAACCCTTTGACTCTACTGCTTAGCTGTGGTATATAGGGTATGAGACATTTTTTAAGCCTTTGACTCCATTGCTTGGCTGTGGTATTCAGGGTGACTTTGCTCTTGTAAGACATTGTTTAACCCTCTGAATCTACTGTTTAGCTGTGGTATTCAGGGAGACTTTCCTCTTGTAAGACATTGTTTAACCCTCTGAATCTCTGACATTGTTTAACCCTTTGACTGCATTAGTAGTACATTGTTTAGCTCTGCTATTCATGGTGACTTTTCTCTGTATGAGACATTGTTTAACCCTTTGAATCTCCTGTTTAGCTGTGGTATTCAGGGTGACTTTCCTATTGTAAGACATTGTTTAACCCTTTGATTGCATTGATAGTACATTGTTTAGCTCTGCTATTCATGGTGACTTTTCTCTGTATGAGACATTGTTTAACCCTTTGAGTCTACTGCTTAGCTTTGGTATTCAGGGTGACTTTCCTCTTGTAAGACATTGTTTAACCCTCTGAATCTACTGTTTAGCTCTGGTATTCAGGGTGACTTTCCTCTACTAAGACATTGTTTAACCCTTTGATTGCATTGATAGTACATTGTTTAGCTCTGCTATTCATGGTGACTTTTCTCTGTATGAGACATTGTTTAACCCTTTGACTCTACTGCTTAGCTTTGGTATTCAGGGTGACTTTCCTCTTGTAAGACATTGTTTAACCCTCTGAATCTACTGTTTAGCTGTGGTATTCAGGGTGACTTTCCTCTTCTAAGACATTGTTTAACCCTTTGACTGCATTGATAGTACATTGTTTAGCTCTGCTATTCATGGTGACTTTTCTCTGTATGACACATTGTTTAACCCTTTGACTCTACTGCTTAGCTGTGGTATTCAGGGAGACTTTCCTCTTGTAAGACATTGTTTAACCCTTTGAATCCACTGTTTAGCTGTGGTATTCAGGGTGACTTTCCTCTTGTAAGACATTGTTTAACCCTTTGACTGCATTGATAGTACATTGTTTAGCTCTGCTATTCATGGGGACTTTCTGTGTATAAGACATTGTTTAACCCTTTGACTCTACTGCTTAGCTTTGGTATTCAGGGTGACTTTCCTCTTGTAAGACATTGTTTAACCCTCTGAATCTACTGTTTAGCTGTGGTATTCAGGGTGACTTTCCTCTTCTAAGACATTGTTTAACCCTTTGACTGCATTGATAGTACATTGTTTAGCTCTGCTATTCATGGTGACTTTTCTCTGTATAAGACATTGTTTAACCCTTTGAATCTCCTGTTTAGCTGTGGTATTCAGGGTGACTTTCCTCTTCTAAGACATTGTTTAACTCTTTGATTGCATTGATAGTACATTGTTTAGCTCTGCTATTCATGGTGACTTTTCTCTGTATGAGACATTGTTAAACCCTTTGACTCTACTGCTTAGCTTTGGTATTCAGGGTGACTTTCCTCTTGTAAGACATTGTTTAACCCTTTGACTCTACTGCTTAGCTGTGGTATTCAGGGTGACTTTCCTCTTGTAAGACATTGTTTAACCCTTTGACTCTACTGCTTAGCTGTGGTATTCAGGGTGACTTTCCTCTTGTAAGACATTGTTTAACCCTCTGAATCTACTGTTTAGCTGTTGTATTCAGGGTGACTTTTCTCTTGTAAGACATTGTTTAACCCTTTGAATCTACTGTTTAGCTGTGGTATTGAGGGTGACTTTCCTCTTGTAAGACATTGTTTAACCCTTTGACTCTACTGCTTAGCTGTGGTATATAGGGTATGAGACATTTTTTAAGCCTTTGACTCCATTGCTTGGCTGTGGTATTCAGGGTGACTTTGCTCTTGTAAGACATTGTTTAACCCTCTGAATCTACTGTTTAGCTGTGGTATTCAGGGAGACTTTCCTCTTGTAAGACATTGTTTAACCCTCTGAATCTCTGACATTGTTTAACCCTTTGACTGCATTAGTAGTACATTGTTTAGCTCTGCTATTCATGGTGACTTTTCTCTGTATGAGACATTGTTTAACCCTTTGAATCTCCTGTTTAGCTGTGGTATTCAGGGTGACTTTCCTATTGTAAGACATTGTTTAACCCTTTGATTGCATTGATAGTACATTGTTTAGCTCTGCTATTCATGGTGACTTTTCTCTGTATGAGACATTGTTTAACCCTTTGAGTCTACTGCTTAGCTTTGGTATTCAGGGTGACTTTCCTCTTGTAAGACATTGTTTAACCCTCTGAATCTACTGTTTAGCTCTGGTATTCAGGGTGACTTTCCTCTACTAAGACATTGTTTAACCCTTTGATTGCATTGATAGTACATTGTTTAGCTCTGCTATTCATGGTGACTTTTCTCTGTATGAGACATTGTTTAACCCTTTGACTCTACTGCTTAGCTTTGGTATTCAGGGTGACTTTCCTCTTGTAAGACATTGTTTAACCCTCTGAATCTACTGTTTAGCTGTGGTATTCAGGGTGACTTTCCTCTTCTAAGACATTGTTTAACCCTTTGACTGCATTGATAGTACATTGTTTAGCTCTGCTATTCATGGTGACTTTTCTCTGTATGACACATTGTTTAACCCTTTGGCTCTACTGCTTAGCTGTGGTATTCAGGGAGACTTTCCTCTTGTAAGACATTGTTTAACCCTTTGAATCCACTGTTTAGCTGTGGTATTCAGGGTGACTTTCCTCTTGTAAGACATTGTTTAACCCTTTGACTCTACTGTTTAGCTGTTGTATTCAGGGTGACTTTCCTCTACTAAGACATTGTTTAACCCTTTGATTGCATTGATAGTACATTGTTTAGCTCTGCTATTCATGGTGACTTTTCTCTGTATGAGACATTGTTTAACCCTCTGAATCTACTGTTTAGCTGTGGTATTCAGGGTGACTTTCCTCTTGTAAGACATTGTTTAACCCTCTGAATCTACTGTTTAGCTGTGGTATTCAGGGTGACTTTCCTCTTCCAAGACACTGTTTAACCCTTTGACTGCATTGATAGTACATTGTTTAGCTCTGCTATTCATGGTGACTTTTCTCTGTATGACACATTGTTTAACCCTTTGACTCTACTGCTTAGCTGTGGTATTCAGGGAGACTTTCCTCTTGTAAGACATTGTTTAACCCTTTGACTCTACTGCTTAGCTGTGGTATTCAGGGTGACTTTTCTCTTGTAAGACATTGTTTAACCCTTTGAATCTGCTGTTTAGCTGTGGTATTGAGGGTGACTTTCCTCTTGTAAGACATTGTTTAACCCTTTGACTCTACTGCTTAGCTGTGGTATTCAGGGTATGAGACATTGTTTAAGCCTTTGACTCCATTGCTTGGCTGTGGTATTCAGGGTGACTTTGCTCTTGTAAGACATTGTTTAACCCTCTGAATCTACTGTTTAGCTGTGGTATTCAGGGAGACTTTCCTCTTGTAAGACATTGTTTAATCCTCTGAATCTCTGACATTGTTTAACCCTTTGACTGCATTGGTAGTACATTGTTTAGCTCTGCTATTCATGGTGACTTTTCTCTGTATGAGACATTGTTTAACCCTTTGAATCTCCTGTTTAGCTGTGGTATTCAGGGTGACTTTCCTCTTCTAAGACATTGTTTAACCCTTTGATTGCATTGATAGTACATTGTTTAGCTCTGCTATTCATGGTGACTTTTCTCTGTATGAGACATTGTTTAACCCTTTGAGTCTACTGCTTAGCTTTGGTATTCAGGGTGACTTTCCTCTTCTAAGACATTGTTTAACCCTTTGATTGCATTGATAGTACATTGTTTAGCTCTGCTATTCATGGTGACTTTTCTCTGTATGAGACATTGTTTAACCCTTTGACTCTACTGCTTAGCTTTGGTATTCAGGGTGACTTTCCTCTTGTAAGACATTGTTTAACCCTTTGAATCCACTGCTTAGCTGTGGTATTCAGGGTGACTTTCCTCTTCTAAGACATTGTTTAACCCTTTGATTGCATTGATAGTACATTGTTTAGCTCTGCTATTCATGGTGACTTTTCTCTGTATGAGACATTGTTTAACCCTTTGAGTCTACTGCTTAGCTTTGGTATTCAGGGTGACTTTCCTCTTCTAAGACATTGTTTAACCCTTTGATTGCATTGATAGTACATTGTTTAGCTCTGCTATTCATGGTGACTTTTCTCTGTATGAGACATTGTTTAACCCTTTGAGTCTACTGCTTAGCTTTGGTATTCAGGGTGACTTTCCTCTTGTAAGACATTGTTTAACCCTCTGAATCTACTGTTTAGCTGTGGTATTCAGGGTGACTTCCCTCTACTAAGACATTGTTTAACCCTTTGATTGCATTGATAGTACATTGTTTAGCTCTGCTATTCATGGTGACTTTTCTCTGTATGAGACATTGTTTAACCCTTTGAGTCTACTGCTTAGCTTTGGTATTCAGGGTGACTTTCCTCTTGTAAGACATTGTTTAACCCTCTGAATCTACTGTTTAGCTGTGGTATTCAGGGTGACTTTCCTCTTCTAAGACATTGTTTAACCCTTTGACTGCATTGATAGTACATTGTTTAGCTCTGCTATTCATGGTGACTTTTCTCTGTATGACACATTGTTTAACCCTTTGACTCTACTGCTTAGCTGTGGTATTCAGGGAGACTTTCCTCTTGTAAGACATTGTTTAACCCTTTGACTCTACTGCTTAGCTGTGGTATTCAGGGTGACTTTCCTCTTGTAAGACATTGTTTAACCCTCTGAATCTACTGTTTAGCTGTTGTATTCAGGGTGACTTTTCTCTTGTAAGACATTGTTTAACCCTTTGAATCTGCTGTTTAGCTGTGGTATTGAGGGTGACTTTCCTCTTGTAAGACATTGTTTAACCCTTTGACTCTACTGCTTAGCTGTGGTATTCAGGGTATGAGACATTGTTTAAGCCTTTGACTCCATTGCTTGGCTGTGGTATTCAGGGTGACTTTGCTCTTGTAAGACATTGTTTAACCCTCTGAATCTACTGTTTAGCTGTGGTATTCAGGGAGACTTTCCTCTTGTAAGACATTGTTTAATCCTCTGAATCTCTGACATTGTTTAACCCTTTGACTGCATTGGTAGTACATTGTTTAGCTCTGCTATTCATGGTGACTTTTCTCTGTATGAGACATTGTTTAACCCTTTGAATCTCCTGTTTAGCTGTGGTATTCAGGGTGACTTTCCTCTTCTAAGACATTGTTTAACCGTTTGATTGCATTGATAGTACATTGTTTAGCTCTGCTATTCATGGTGACTTTTCTCTGTATGAGACATTGTTTAACCCTTTCACTCTACTGCTTAGCTTTGGTATTCAGGGTGACTTTCCTCTTCTAAGACATTGTTTAACCCTTTGATTGCATTGATAGTACATTGTTTAGCTCTGCTATTCATGGTGACTTTTCTCTGTATGAGACATTGTTTAACCCTTTCACTCTACTGCTTAGCTTTGGTATTCAGGGTGACTTTCCTCTTGTAAGACATTGTTTAACCATTTGAATCCACTGTTTAGCTGTGGTATTCAGGGTGACTTTCCACTTGTAAGACATTGTTTAACCCTTTGATTCCACTGTGTAGCTGTACTATTCAGGGTGACTGTCATCTTGTAACACATTGTTTAACCCTTTGACTCAACTGTTTTGCTGTGGTATTCAGGGTGGCTTTACGTAAGTGTTTCCAAAATCACCCAAAATGGGTCTTTTTCACAATAAATCCAAATCCACGGATGGAAGATCAGAGGTCAAAGCTCAAAGAACTTTGCAAAAATTTGCTAAAAAGTCCCCCCAAATTGATATTTTTCATGATAAGCCCAAATCCAAATCCAAATCCAATGGTGCGACTCTAACCAAACATGGTACAGAGATGTATCACTTCATGGCTAAACTTGGAAAAACAGAATATATTTTCATTTCCCATAGGAATTCAATGGTACACTGCCCACCAAACATATACATTTTCTGAGAACAAATCTAAATCGAGCTAGCAAAGAGGCGGAGGCATATTTATCGACTGCATGGCAGTCGAATTGCTCTAGTTTTTTTTATGCAAATGAGCTAAATCGGTATTCTGAAACGCATACAGGAAAAAAAGTTAGGATGAATGATAAAACTGCTCCCAAGCAATTTTATCTCCAGACGCACGCGCCTAGGCCCATAACATTACGTGCAAAAATAATTCGCGCATTCAACTTTTTGCACATGGGCGCATCAAATGCAATAAGGCACGCTGATAGACATTGATGCGCAATGTCCCTTTCAGTTTCATGACATCAAACCATCAGCTTGATCGTATTAATATATGCTTGATGGTATTAATGTATGCAAAAGACATGAGAGGACGTATATTACTGGCTGCCTCCGAGATAGGAGCGCAGGGCATGCGCTCATTAATATTGGCTGAAATCTTCCTAAAATATTTTTCAGAATACCAAATATAAAATATTTTAAGGACATTGTATCTTAGGAGAGATAAAATTTTTATCTCTGTGGATTTTCGGAATACCGTCCCAGCAGTTTGTGTGGCACTGAAAAGGATACAGTTTGTTAGGCTGTCATGCAATCCTTTCTGATATGACCTTGCCTGAACCAATATACTACACGATTTTTAAACCAGCATTCACAGCCCAAAACAAAATAATTTTTCACCTTCCCTGCCACTGTAATGTGCATGTGCACGCTTTTAAAAAATGAAGGATGAACATGGATCGTAACTGGTTGTTTGCCAATGCAAGCAGTGACCGAAACATTGTGGCTGTGTGTCCTCTGGAGATTTTGAGTTGTGTTTTTTTTTTCTGAAAATGCGCCGTCAGTGCACGCAATGTGTACTGTGGTACAAATATTTCCTTCCGAGATGGAAACACAATATTTGGTAAAATCTTACTTAGCACAAATGTACATTTTTATTATAAAGAGTATATATGGTAATTGAAGCAGTTACTTGCCAAAGATAGTTTTGTCACTGCTGTACCTAAGAATTTAAGGAAACAGGCTCGACTAGCACTTGTACTAACTTCCAATTCCCTTTATCAACTTCACTATTAACATTGACTTTTTTTATATAATTGTTCAGACTGCTGCATCACATGTAACATGCTTTATTTTAACATTCATTGCTTGAGAATAGAGAGAGTGAGAATTAAAGTATTTCGTCAGAGAGGCTGGCTGTAAGAAGAGATGTGGGCTTGACAGTTCATCGTTTCTGGACCCCCCCCCCCCCCTCTCCAGATACAACGAGGACATCCTGAGTGCGGAGGATTGCGAGAACGTGTACCAGCTGGTCTACTCGTCCAGCAGGGCCGTCGCACAGGCCGCGGGAGAGTTCCTCAACGAACGTTTGTTCAAGCGCGAGGACCAGGAGAGCGGGAAGGTCAAGCGTACAAAGAGGAGGAACGTGAACGCACCTCTCATCAAGGATCTGGTACAATTCTTCATAGAGAGCGAGGTAATTAATAAAAATGATAGTAAATGGAGGTGAATGTGATAATAAGTCATGAATTAAATGCTACATTGTCCAATTGACAAAATTTTTTTGGAAAACTGATATTGTTTGTCAAGTGAAAACAACTTCTACTCTTAATTATACTTCTCATATTTTGCTTTTATATCATCATTTATGATGCAATATACTCCCTGTTCTTTTGACAGCTTGAATGGAAAACTGATTATTATTGTGGCACGTAAAAGACTCTGCTTATGGATAAGCAATTTTCGTAATGTATTCACAACTTTCCCCCAAACTATATAGTAACGCACTATTGCAGTCACACATATCTAGTGATGCAGCGTCAATGGGTGAACTGTACTCTGAATCTATAAGCTGTTGCTAAATGGACAAACCTTGGACAAGCTTTAGAGCTACCATAAGGAAGATACGATGTACATTCAATTCCCATTAAAAAATGGTCTGAATGAATACTATTTAGGAAATAGTAGTGTTACATGGTAACACCATGTGGTTGTATTCTTTTGGATAATTGGCCCACTTATAGGGTGAAGAAAGGAAAGGAAAGGAAAGTGAAGAATGAAAAAAGGAGAGGTTAATTTTTATATTTTATAACACTTACACAAGACTATTTTTAGCTTTAGTTTTTGGTGTTTTAAACCGAAAATAAATGGGATGGAATGGAGGTAGAAGAGGGTGGGTGTTGATGAGAGTTGTGAATTAGTCACAAAGTAGTGATGAAGAGAAAAGAAAGAAAAGGAAATGAGAAAAGTGTCGAAAAGTTATAGTCAGTTCTTCATCTAACTATAGGTTTCTTTCAAAATCTGAAAGAGGGAGTATCAGTCTCACCGTTTCGGGCAGTGTGCTCTGTCCGTCATCCGGAGAATATGGTCTTTTAGCTAAATATCTCTGGTTTTGTTTTCAGCTCCATGAGCACGCAGCCTACCTGGTAGACTCGCTGTGGGATATCAATGAAATGATTCGAGACTGGGACTGCATGACTGAGCTCCTTCTGGAAGACCCTGGGAGGGGAGAGGAAGGTAAGTCCCCACCCCCAGCCCCACCCCAACCTCCTCTCATGGCGCTCACTGCTCTCTCACCCCAACTCGCTCTTACCCCACTCTTATTATAAGATATAACGGTATAGGAGAACAAAATTCTGAAAGCAAGTTGATATGTAAGACCAAAAATATATGGATGGTTGATTGGAAGGCACAATCATGCCCCCCTCCTATCTATCCTCTCCTTCACTACACCCCTCTTTTCCTTTCTCTCTCCTCTCTCTCTCTCTCTCTCTCTCTCTCTCTCTCTCTCTCCTTCTCACACATTACTCTCACCCCTTCCCTGTCAACTCTCTCCTTCCCACTTCATCTCTCTTTGCTTCCCACTTGCTCTATCTCCTTCTTACTCTCTCTATCTCCTTCTTACTCTCTCTCTTTCCCATCTCCTCCCCACTCACTCCCTCACCCCTCTTCCTATTCCTCACAGTCTGTATCATTTTCATTTTTGTGTGTACAATGTGGCTCAGTTAGTACGGAGTTTGTGGCTCAAATGGCAAGTCTTGATTCAAATGGCTCAAATAGCAAGACTTGATTCAAGTCCCGCACAAATTCTTGCAAAAGAGGCAGCGTTATGTGTTCTCGCGCTCCTCCCCCCCTCCCCCCCCCCCCCCTTCGTCCTTTGGATAGGACATGAAATGGAGATCCCTTGTAAAGGAGAGCCACTCTCTACACACGTTAAAGACCCCACTTCTCCTCTTGATTAAAAGCAGGGTGAAAACCCAGTGGAGTGGCCAGAAAGCCTATACTGCAAATCGGGTGAGAGATGTTGACCCCATGCGGTTCACCCCGGAAGGCTGTTCAGCCTACAAACAGTATTACGGTATTAAGAGTGCCATATGAAATAATCCTATTTTATCAGAGTAATATATTACTCATGGCAAACCTTGTGAATTTTGTGCACCATCTCCAGCCCTGGATGACCGTCAGGAGACTGCCTTGATTGAGATCATGGTGAGTGCAGTCAGGCAGTCGGCCCAGGGACACCCACCTATCGGAAGGGGATCGGCAAAGAAGGTACGTTCAATTATGAGTGCGTTTCTCAACTTTCTATATTTAGATTCAGTGTTTCTATATACATTTTAAAACAGGTTTTAATTGACTCTCAGATCTGTGATTCTGACCCAAAACACAATTTTCTGCATTTTAAAGCGGCTAGACTGATCACATACCAAAATGTGTTTCTGTTCAACGACTGCAAACATTAGCAATTATTTTTCCATAATTTGGAAAAACTCCCTCCCCCCCCTCTCTGTCTCTTCCATCTATCTCTGTCTTCATGTCATGTCTTCTCTGTTCTCTCCTCTCCTTCCTATCTTTATTCCCTCTTAAGTTCAATTTCTCTCTCTCTATTTTTCCATGGCATGTTCATGCTCACTACAGTGATGTTTCATCAAAAGAATTGATATGAAAATTGATTTGTAAGAAATGGACTGCCAGAAGAAGATAAATAGTAGAGGTGGCAAAGAACAGTATCATGTTGTATTGTGTGATGTTAAGATGGGAAGAGGGTTATTTCCTGCATAATGCATTCCTTATATTATTTCCTTCTTCACAGACGCTGCTAACGAGCAAGGAAAAGAAAGTGGTGCAGGAGGACAAAATCAAACTCACGGAACACTTCATCACCAAACTGCCAGAATTACTTGCCAAGGTATGAATTCGTTCTTACATTTTGTTTTGATGTGTGTTGATAGTTTCAACCTGTATGCTACCCCTCTTCTTCAATTTAAATGGCAAAATAATCTTAAGGAGCTGAAATGTAAACTTCTAATGTTTTTACAATGTAATTAAGGCCCCGGTTACACCGCGATAACAGTTCTGAGAACGGTCTCAGAACGGTTACGGAATCTTCACTGGAGTGGTTACACCGCAGTGCACACGAGCTAAATAATGATCTGAAGAGCACCGGTATCCATGAATAACGATTAGCCACGCCTGGTCTGTGGTCAAAGGTCAAGTCGTATTTCCCCCATGCGTGCTCTCCGCTGCAGGGCATTTAAACCATCGCTTTGTCTACCTCCGGCTTGGCAGTGTAGTATTATTACTACTGTGTAGTACTGTACATACTTCGCATTTTCATCCATTTTCAACTTAACATTTTACACGTCAATTACTGCGACGGGATATTTTCGAGAATCATGCCAATACAGGTGCAGTGTTGTACAGTGTATCACAAACTTTACGCTACGAGCACGCGAGCCACTCTGCAATACTTTCGACGACGCAGTTTGCATGTTAACTCATGTGCGTCACTTCGTGTGGTGGACCAATTTTGGAAAGCTTGTGTGGTTACACCGCGTTCAAAATGGTCTCAGAACGGTCTCAGACTACCTCCGGAGGTGGTCCGACACAAACGCTTTCGGAATGCTTTTGGACCACTTTTGGGTCAGCTGTTGTGGTTACACCAAAGGTGAACCGTTCTGAGACCGTTCTCAGAACACTTTTGACTTTCGGTGTAACCGGGCTCTAACAGCTTTTGTTCAATCGTAAGATACTTAAATTCCTAAGTAATTTGTTTAGCTAAGAATTTAATTTGCATTCAAACACATTTAAGTCATCTTAAAAATTTAGTCTTTAACATTTTTGTCCACATCAAGCTCAATATTGTCGTAGTGAAGATATTAGATAACATACCTAGATTAGTAGACTCAAGTATGACTATGAGCAAGATATACTGGTGACTATTTTTGCAGTATAACCCAAAATGAATTTTTAGCCATTATGTGCTGGGAAAGCTAATCTCTCTTTTTGTACTCAAATTGCGCTTAAAAAGCAGTGGGAGAACCTGAACTTTCGGCCTCATTAGGGTTAAAATATTTTGATCTGCCTCCCACAGTTCAATACCGACTGGGACAAAGTGGCCAACCTACTGGAGATTCCACAGCACTTTGAGGTGGAGATCTACACCACCAGCAGACTGGACAAACACCTGGACTCTCTGCTGCTGCAGATGAGGGACATCGTGGAGAAACACACCGAGTCTGAGGTAAAGACGACTTGTCATCTCAAAGGGACAGGTCACATCAGTGGCTTAAAGGACCACTTGTTATTATGAGTGACAGAGCAATATGCATTATCTACACATGATTAGAGGGAAACCTGTGTAGAAATACCTTTGAAGTGAAACAAGAAGTGCACTCTTTTATAAAGTGGTGGTGATTAGATACAGCTTCATAAGAGAAACCCTGTTCAAGAAAATCAACAAATTCTGGTCTTTCTATCCAGGTTTCATTGTATTTTTGTGTTGTTTGTCTTTTTATGTATAGGTTTATATGAAAAGCTTTCTTTGAGAAAACCAACAAATGTGGTATTTATGTACAAGTTTTACTGTAGAACTTTCTTGTGTGTTTTGTCTGCCTGACGGTATAGGTGCTTGATGCTTGCTCCAAGACATACGAGACCCTGCTGGGAGAGCAGTACACCACCACACCCAGGGTGCAGGTAGCTCAGAGCACCCTGCTAGATAACCTATCAGAGAGACTCAAGAGAAGCATTGATGCCTACCTTATGGTAAGGGGGATCTCATCATCATCACTCCCCCCCCCCCCTACCCTCTCTCTCTCTCTTTCTCTGTTCTCTCTTTCTCATCCATCTCTTTTCTCTTCTTGCTTTCTGTGAGCTCTCTCTCTTGCTCTTCTTTTTATATTCCTCTTTTTCTTGACCTCTCCCTTTCCATCTCTCTTTCTTTCTGTGCCTCTCTTTATATCCCCCCTTTTCTGTCTCTCTCTGTCTCTCTCTCTCTCTCTCTCTCCTTTTCATTCCCTTTCTCTCTCATTCATTCTGTTATTGGTAAAGGTATAATATCTAAGTGCCAATTTTCATGTTAACTTCCAAGTACAAAATCATTTAGGCTATACGAAAGTGCAACAGAAACTTGCTAGGCATTGAAAAAAGACAATATCTAATTAGCTTTATGGGAAGTCACTTTGGGGTATCATGATCATTATTACTTATTTTTATACTTATTTTTATTATTTTTATATTTTTTTATACTTATACTTATTTTTATGGGGGGAGACACCTTAAGAGAAGTACATTCCAATTGAAGGCCAGTACTCTAAATAGTTGGAAATCAAAGATACAGGTGAGGAAACAGCAAACCCATATTTCAATGTAATCTTTGATTCGTTATTTTGATTTTGCTTTTCAACCTGTGGTTACATTACATCCTATGTGATCTCGCACTGAGCAATGATTTATATTTGACATGAAAATTTGCAAACCATCAGAAATGATAATGAGTCACTTTGGCCAGTACTCAAAATTTGCAAACTGTCAGAAAATGATTCTGAGTATCTCAGGGCATTGCTCAGGGCGATTTAGTCCTTGCAATGCCAAAAAAGAGCCCCTTTGAGTAACAAAGACACTCCGAGACAAAGTATTTTTTGAAAATTCATGCATCCCATAGCTCACGGTGGCTGTTTCAGCCCATCATGCTTGAGGCATAGCCCTTGCACATAAATATCATGTTTTCCCCTTGAGTTGGTTAAGAATTTTTATCATCTTTTTGCGTTCAGAATTATCAGAATCCGTCAGAAGATGATCTGTACAACCTGTCATCCAGCATCAAGAGAATCACATCATTCTACAGGTGAGGCCCTTAGGACTTGGATGGGTGGATAGATGAATGCATGTATTTGATTGATTAATTTGGTTAATATTGATTTGTGGCCATGAGTCACATGTGTGACACATTTCTTCATATTTACAGATATGTGTGAACAATATTAAAGAGTAAAACCACCCTGATGATAAGTTTAAAGGGACATAGTGACATTGTCCAACTTCACAAAGTCCAATTGGTTTCCTAGCAATTCCTTCATAACTTGTTGTGTACATAATAGTACTAAAGGCATGGGACATGTTTCATTTGTTCAATTTTCCCTTTCGTTGAACCCTATCAGCTGCCACGACCTGACGCGGTGGGAGCTGTACGACCCCCTGTTCAGCCTGGTCAAGAGGTGCAGCGAGAGGGGGGCGGCCCCAGACCAGATCTTCACTCTAGCCATCGCCTGCTCCCACTACGCCATCATGTGGGTCATGGCCAAGCTGGACAACCACAACCCAGAAATGGTGAGGGCACTGGTCATTCAATCATATTTAGAGCCAAACTGATTCTTATTTGGCCTTCAAATTAGCAGCACATTTTTGTTTATCAGATTTTTATTGTGAAATGGAATATTCAAGAAGTGGGGAGTACATGCTTCTTGGGTGTATTTAGGAGGTCTTTTTAAAACAAAACTGATTATTATTTGGCTTATTGTAGGCTACATTCCATTGTAAATAAGCCTAGTATTGGAAGTGGGTAGGTCAACTCACAAAGTGGAAAATTATCGCATCTTGTTAATGTCAAGATTTTTGGACCAATCTAAGGTGGCACAAATGTTATGTTTTATGACCAAGACAAGACATGATACATCTCAACTGATGTTATATGGTTCAATGACACCACCACCCACCCTGCAGAGCACGATGAAGCCGATACGACGCCGATGCAGCGAGCTGATCAAGGCCTGTGCCTCCCTGCTGGTGGACGGCAGCGAGCTGGTGCGGGAGGAAGCTTTCATCACCGTCTGTGACCTCATGGTGGTCTTCAGCCGCCAGCTGGCCGCCCAGCCCGCCCTCGCACCCCTCGTCTATGAGGCCAACCTCGGCCTCCAGACCCTCCTGTCGGACTTCGTCCAGGAACACGTCTTTGTCGAGGAGGACGATGATGGTAAGATGCAAGAGAAATGAAGATCTGATTGGTACCTCATGGGAAATCATTTCATTCTGTTGTCTATGTTTTAAGTCCAATTTTAAGTCTACAAAGTTATTCTCTCTCTACAAACGCTGCCTTTGGACTTCATCCAGGAACATGTCTTTGTTTTGACAAAGAGGACAATGATGGAGAGACTCAAGAGAAATGTAGATCTGATTGGTACCTCATGTGAACACAAAGCATGCTGTCGTCTAAATTTGAAGATCACTACCAAGTCTACCAAGCCATTATTTGTCTTCAAACGCTGCCATTGGACTTTTTATGCCTCCGCCACGAAGTGGCCAGAGGCATTATGTTTTCGGGTTGTCCGTCCGTCCGTCCGTCCGTCCGTCCCGAATCCGTTTAGGCAATATCTTGAGAACCGTTAAGCAGATTTGCTTCAAACTTGGTACATGTATGTATTGCATAAAACTAATGTAGTGTGTAAAATTAAGGTCAAATCTGATTGAGGTCAAAGGTCAAAGGTCAATGAACTTTGTAAAAATTGCCCAAAAATGACCTTTTCCACAATAAATCCAAATCGAAGGATGCAATTCTCATTAAACATGGTACAAAGATGGATCACTACTTGGGGATAGACTGGTGACATTTTTGGTAAAATTCCTGAAAGGTCAGAGGTCAAAGGTCAATGAAATTTGTGAAAATTTGCCAAAAATTGACCTTTTTCACAATAAATCCAAATCCAAGGATGCAATTCTCATTAAACAAGGTGCAAAGATAGATCACTACTTGGGGATAGACTGGTGACATTTTTGGTAAAATTCCTGAAAGTTCAGAGGTCAAAGGTCAATGAACTTTGCCAAAATTGGCTAGAAATTGCCCCAAACTTTAAATTTTTCACAATAAATCCAAATCCAATGGTGCAATTCCAACCAAACATAGTGAATCGATGGATCACTACTTGGGGGTAGACTGGTGACATTGTTGGTGGAAGTGCTGGAAGGTCAGAGGTCAAAGGTCAATGAACTTTGCAAAAATTGATATTTTTCACAATAAACCCAAATCAAAATCCAATGGCGCAATTCTAACCAAACATGGTACAGAGATGTATCACTTCATGGAGGTAGACTGGTGAAAGTTTGGGTAAAACTCCAGAGAGTTCAAATGTCAAAGGTCAATGAACTTTGCCAAAAATTAGCAAAAAAATGCCCCCAAAGTGATAATTTTCAAAATATATCCAAATCCAATGGAGCAATACCAACCAAACATGGTGCAAAGATGGATCACTACTAGACTAATGACATTTTTAGTGACATTTCTCATAGGTCAGGGATCAAAGGTGAATGAACTTTGCCAAAATTGGCTAAAAATTGCCCCCAAATAGACATTTTTCACATTGAATCCAATACTAATGATTCAATTCAAGCCAAACATAGTACAGAGATGTATCACTTCATGGAGGTAGACTGGTGAAGTTTTGGTAAAATTCTTGAAAGGTCAAAGGTCAATGAACTTCACCCAAAATTGGCTAAATTTAAACAAACTTGATACAAGGATGGATTTAGACAGACTGGCTAGATTGGAGGTCAAAGAAGTAAGAGGTCAAAAGTCAATGGACATTGTCAAACTTGGCTAAACTTGGAAAAAACAGACTGTGATATTTTCATTTCACATAGGAGCAATGGTACATTGCCCACCAAACATACACATTTTCTGAGAATAGCAAAGGGGCGGAGGCATATTTATCGACTGCGTGGCAGTCGAATTGCTCTAGTTAGGAATGTGTTTTTTTTTGTTGAAGAGGAAGATGATGATTTGATGCAAGAGAAATATAAATTTTCTTTTTACTCAAATTTAAGTTGGGTTTCATTTGCATTTTAATTCAATGTCAGAAGCACATTCCAGCTGAAAAATATCTACCAGTTGACAAACGAGGGAAGAGTAATTGCATTTTTCACTTTTCTTAGATGATGAAGAGGAAGGCGATGACTCCCACAAGATTGAGGTGCTTCACAAGAGACGCAACCTGCTCGCCTCCTTCTGCAAGCTCATTGTCTTCAACATCATTGAGATGAGGAATGCCTCAGGCATCTTCAAGCACTACATGAAGGTGGGCACGAAGTGACAGGCTCTTCTCTAAGAAATTAATACCTGATTACAAAACTGATGACTTTTTCTATAATAGAATATATCCATTTTGACATGAAAGACAAAATGCTGGAAGGAACTTATCCATGGATCTTGGGAGAACTACCTGACTTGATTAGTTGATGAACTTCATGTGTTGATGATGAGCAGTAATAATTTTAGTTTCTTGACCTGCCTCCAACTTAAAATTCCAAACCTTAAACTTTGAAAGACTCATCAAAATGTACAGTCTCCCTGTACAAGGCCCCATATCACAGAGAGTGCGTTGCTATCTATTGCAATGCACCATATCACAAACCATCACTGTTATCGATTGCAAGTCTAAGCCTATGCACAATTTTGCAATCAATCGTATAGATATGATAGATCAACACAAGCTATGATCAATATCAATTGCAAGTTACAATCGATATCGATTGTAGGTTCTTTGTGGTACAGGTTTACGATCGTTTTTGATCTTACGATCAATCACAGCTCCTTGTGATATGGGCTCCAGATTTCACTGTACTACCATCATCTCAATGTGACCTTTGACCTCACTGCAGTTCTACAATGACTATGGTGATATCATCAAGATGACCCTGGCCAAGTCCCGAGAGAACAACAAGATCAGCTGTGCCCGGACCCTGGGACTCAGCTTGACTCAGGTATGCTGTGCACCCATTTTGTTCCGTTTTCTAACGGGCTTGCTTTTCTCCACTCAGATAGATAGATAGATAGATAGATAGATAGATAGATAGATAGATAGATAGATAGATAGATAGATTATAGATAGATAGATAGAAAGATAGATAGATAGATAGATGGATGGATGGATGGATGGATGGATGGATAGATAGATAGAGCTTGACTCAGGTATGCTGTGCACCCATTTTGTTCCGTTTTCTAACGGGCTTGCTTTTCTCCACTCAGATAGATAGATAGATAGATAGATAGATAGATAGATAAATAGATAGGTAGATTATAGATAGATAGATAGAAAGATAGATGGATGGATGGATGGATGGATGGATGGATAGATAGATAGATAGATAGTTGGATAGATAGATTATAGATAGATGGATGGATGGATGGATGGATGGATGGATGGATGGATGGATAAATAGATAGATAGATAGATGAATAGATGGATAGATAGATGGATAGATAATAGATAGATAATAAATAATAGATAGATAGATAGATAGATAGATAGATAGATAGATAGATAGATAAATAGATGGATAGATAGATGGATAGATAATAGATAGATAATAGATAGATAGATAGATAGATAGATAGATAGATAGATAGATAGATAGATAGATAGATAGATAGATAGATAGATAGATAGATAGATAGATAGATAGATAGATAGATAGATAGATAGATAGATAGATTAGATAGATAGATAGATTACGATTTATTAGAATAAGAAACTACGGTACAGTACAAAATAGAGGCCGGATTGCATGTGACTTAAAAATTGTTATCTTTTTTTGCACAATGTTGTGACACATGAGTACCACTACAACAATATACCAGTCGATATAGAAAACGCAATTTTAAAGAGCAAAGTAAAGAAAGTGCAATGGCTGCCTGTTTGGCACCCTCACGATGATACTGAGCAGTGCGACTACCATGTAATCAGTAGGCGACGGGCTCTGATTAAACTTCAAAGTCCCTACAGGCCTTAATTGAGCCCCACCCCCTTTGGTATATGCACTTCCGTGGCAAATCTTGACATTCTCACTGGACCAGAGTTCCCAAAGCTAGAAAATCTAACCATGAGCAATGGGTAGCCAAGATCTGTGCAGCCATTTTGCTCTTAAACAGGAATTAAACCCCAATAATAAGTTGACTTGAATGAAAGCAGTAAAAATAGAGAGACAGATTCGCAAAATTTTGAGAAAATTAGACAAATATAAATCTTCAAAAGTGAGAAAATCTTATCATAAAACGTGAAGGACTATCCTTGTTTACTTTTGAAACACCCTTTTTCGTAGCCACCTCAGTCCATCATTCATGTTGAACCGTCCAGTGTGTTGGTCAGGGGGCTACGCTTGCCTTGATATGCCATGATTTGAGCTATAACGGTCTCTGGTTTCTAGGCTTCAAGATCTACTAGTTTTTGGACTATGTTTTCAAGGACTTGTCAGCCAGTTGTCTGCAGTTTCTTTGTGAATTTACTTTTGATTGACACTTCCTTTCTTTCCTTCTCTCCGGCTGCCCCCCCCCCCCCCCCCCCCCCTTCGCAGCTCTTCAAGGAGATGAAGGGGAACATGGGTTACGACGAGGCCAAGACACAGAGCCAGCTCAACGCTATCAAGGAGCTTGGCCGACGCTTCTCCCTCACCTTCGGTCTGGACCAGATCAAGACCCGCGATGCCGTCGCTGCCCTCCACAAGTAAGCTCCAATTATTCATCAAAAATTGGCATCAATTGACCAAATCATAATCTGTTCCTCCAATAGAATGTTAAATGACTTTGAGTTTGAGTTTGATGTTTTATTATCCAAATAAAAAGTATATATAACAAAAAATTGCGAAACTGAAAGTTTTACAAAGGTATTAAGAGGATAAATGGAACCAGAAAATAGCATGAAATGCTAATCGTGTCTGGTATCATTAATACACATACATTGTAAGGATGAGAATACAGTACGAATAAATGTTGAATACATACTTACGCTACTAGCTATTATACATATTGTGTAAAATATATTCTGTGATTAAGCACAAAGCTTTGGTATCGTAACTAAATGAAATGATTAAGGATTAAATGGAGGTCCAGTGTATGGGAGAACCACACTGTATGCACATCTAAGGCCCCATTTCACTTCCCCATTGAAAGCAGGGTGTTAACCAGGTGGAGTGGCCAGGAAGCCTATCCTGGAAATCGAGTGATTGATGCTGACCCCTTGTGGTTCACCCCAGAAGGCTATTCAGCCTACAACTATATCAAAGAGCACTAAAGACAGCCCGTCCCTTTTTCTGATCACCACAAAACCATCGAAACATTGGCAAAACATATAGAGAAGTGTTAGCAAGTTGTATATTCATAATTTGAAACTGATACGTAGTGTAAAATTCAAATAATGCACGTAGACAACGTCTGATTAATAGTCTTTACCTCAGGCTCTTAGCAGTTTGTGTTGAAATATCTGCTTTATTGATAAATCTGTTAATTAAATTATAAAACGCATTATGAAAAAAATTGTTCTATAGAAGGAATCATCTCCAAAGTTAAAGTTGATATTCATAGAAAATCCAAAAATATAGCGATCCATATATCAATGGAAAGCTGAAAGTGTGTAGAAGTCAAATTTATTCATTATTTTGCTTATAAAATAACACAGAAGAGATAAAAACAGTTTTTGTAACGCATCTCATAATGCTACGAACCCTGCCGTTTGCCGTCCGCGAAAAGAGCGATTTATTGTGACGTAAGGTGAATGGGCACGTAAGCCATCTCCAGCCGCTACATTACGTGTTTTATACATATAGCTCTAGTATATCGTCCTGACTAAATATACCATTTAAGGCCATATTTCACTGCCTTTTAGATTTTTCTTGTTATTAACATTTGAGTAAGTCTTGCACAAATCTAAGAAAATTAATCTCAGCAATAATAAAGTAAGAAAAATGGAAATATTCTGACCTTTATCGGGAGGTTTTACATTGAAATACGAAGTCGAGTCTACTGAATTTAATACGAGCTGTCGTTCGGAAAAGTTAACTTTCTTGCACTTGTACGTTTTGGAGAGGTTATGCCATCTAACAAACTTTCAATTAAGGCTCACATATATCTCAAACAATGTTGATAGAAGACTTGAGATAATATAATCTAGATATCAAACACTCTATAGACCCATTTATATTTTTCCCGAAAGATTTGTTGACGTTCAACGTCATACATACTGCAGTACGATTACGCGCGCGTACGTCATTATTGCCCATGCATATCGCGACTGCATATCGCCATATACTGCATATAGCCTTACTGGTGCATTTGCATTCCATGAATTCCATGGAATTCACATTCACATTCATGCTCGCGATCGCACACGTACACATGCATGGGTATTGCGCATTTTCCTTTCATCAACTCTCTGCTCATCGTTCGATATTTCTGCTCGCAAGGGAAAGACAACTGACAACAACTTTTGCATGTACATTGTGTACTATACTTGTGGTCTCTTATTGCGCGAAATATAAACTGGTTTGTCAACATGAACGGTACAGTATCATAGTACATGTACATGTCTGCATCGTAGTTTTAATCTTATACATTTTCATCAGGATTGTTGACAGAACAATCGAGTCCTGTTCTTTTTTTCTGTTTCGTCCCGGCCGACCGACCGGTAGCTAGCTCGACTTTAGCGCTACTGTGCTACGGCTACGCTGAGCTACGGATCGGGCCCACGGTTATTGCAAACTCGCACACTAAGTTTTGAAAAAATAAATAAATACATGTACCCTCTAGTCTAAATCATTTCAACTACATACCAATTTTCGGTGCTGTTTGGATCAAGCCTGGCATGATCCTGGTTGCCCCTTGGCCTAGCATCCCCGTAGTTTTCCATTTGTAGATCGAGATCGACATCTTCTTGAAGTTCAGGTTCTGGTTCATGCCGGTAAGCAATCTCGACAGCGTCCGTAACAACACTCGCAGCTTGAGCCTGAGGAGCGTTTGATTCATCATCAAAATCTCCCACTTCACCTTCATCGATCTCACTATCTGGTCCACTACTAGAGCTAATACTCTGGTCTTCAAGTTCTTCTTCGAAATTGTCGATTTCAAAATCTAAATCGAGGTCCATCTCATCCATTGTTGAAGTCTAGAAAATAGGTCAGTTCGCGAAACGTAATTTGCTGTTCGGTACGTACACGAAAGCTGCACGTGACCGATTGTCAAATGAAATCATGGCCCATTCAGTTACGTCATGCACTGTGGCCTATTTTACGGGACGTAAATTGGGCAGATTTCGAGAGGGAATTTGAGTAGTTTTTGTTTGGATATTTCTGCGCTCCTGGTTTGTTTTAAAGTTTGGGATTAGCGTTATAATGATCATCAAGTCATAAACTTTGCAATGATATCAAATTCAACCGTATTTAAAATCAATGAATATCAACTTTAAGTAATTACTCATAAAATTAGGATTTCACACATGCATAATAACCACATACATACTGTAACAAAGACTAATACTTTTTTCGTAGCACGAAAAGAGTCGGTTTCGTAGCCCGAAAAAAGTCGCTTTGAAATTTAACGGCTGCAATTTTTACATATACAGAAAGCTTCTACATGCTATATTCTTAGAAATGGTCTTGAATCACATTTTCTTCAATTTACGATCGTGATAGACGATTTCAAATTTTAAGCTTGCAAAAGGGACGGACAATCTTTAAGAGTGCCATATGAATTCAATCAATGGATAACAAGAAAAATATTATTTCTCACGATCCTTTCTATCAAGAAGCAAAACGTTTCTTACTATGTATCTGTTGTATCTTTGACATCTCCTAACCCTGATTTTTCACTCAGTCCCTGTAAAATTGTTCAGTCAATTCTTTATTTGTCTATCTCTAAAAGATGGAACATTAACTTTGGTATTACATGCAATTAAGAAAACATTTGAGTGATTCCATTATTAATGGGACCATTTTGAGATATTTGTGGTGTCCCTTTAACCTAAGGCATTAAGAGGGACACATTGAAAGAAGCCTTATAGACTGGTGCACGAACATTCAAACGGCTGTGAAGGGAGTATTGGTGTTTTTTGCAGACTGATGCTCTTTATAAATAGTTTGATGAGGGTTACAAGAGGTAGACTGCACACTCTAGAAAGGATTCGTTTTATTTCACTGTGATGATGATGTTCTTGTTTTCTTTCAGAGAGGGAATCCAGTTCAGTCTGACCCCGCTAGAAGACCCGGTCAATGAGTACGGGCCCCCACCCAACGTGGGCTACCTAGAGATCCTGACAGAATTCAGCAGTAAACTCATGAGGCAGGACAAACGCACTGTGTAAGCAAACAACACTCTTTCCGTCCATCCATCTAGCCATCCCTCCATCTTTCTTCCTTCAATCCATCCAGCCATTCATCCATCAATTCGTTTATCCACCCATCTATCAATCCATTTATCCACAAATCCATCCATTCATCCATCCGTCCATTCATTCATTCATCCATCCATCCATTCATCCATCCATCTGTCTATCCGTCCATCCATCCATCCATCCATTCATTCATCCATCCATTCATTCATCCATCCATCCATCCATCCATCCATCCATTCATCCATCCATTCATCCATCCATCCATCTATCCGCCCGTCCATCCATCCATCCATCCATCCATCCATCCATCCATCCATCTATCCATCCATCCATCCATCCATCCATCCATCCATCCATCCATCCATCCATCCATCCATGCATTGTGTAAACAACTATTACTGCTATTCCATTTCTTTGTTCATTTCATTTATTTTTAAAAACACAATGTGAAATACATTACTAAATATCATTAAGAGGGTTAGCATGAGGAAGGAACATGATAAAGCAAAAGCTTGAAGATAACATCACAAAGCATAATTGAGAACATCATACAAAATCATTTATGTGCAAAATTGTCAGGGATGTTATGCTTTCATAACATGCAATTATTCCTCCACTAATCCATTGTACCTCTTGGTCCCTTAGGCTGCAGTACCTAGACAAGAACCTGCGGGAGGGGATGACGGAGCAGGAGGGGGAGGAGTGGGCGCCCCTACGCATCTACCGCCACTCCCTACTCCAGGGGGACCTGGTGGGCGAGCGCCCCCCTGAAGTCATCCCGCGCCCCCAGAAGATGAGCAAGAAGCAGGCCAAGGGCATGAAGAGGAAGATGGCTTTGCAAGGAGGTCAGTTCAAAGTGCCCCCCCCCCCCCGATTCCTCACACTTACAGAAATCGATCGAATGCTTCTAGTTAAAGGCCACAGCGGATTTTGCATGATTTTGCCTACGGTTAGGAATGGGCCGTCATTAACTTGCCCAAAGCCCATGACCACATCTTGTTGATTGATTGAATATCTCGCAGCAAAATGAATAGTTCTTCTCTGGAATTTACCTATGTGTAGGGAGTGCTTGGGTACAATGTAAGAGTGCCAGTAACTTAACTTTGAGTGGTTTGTCACTTGCTTCCTTTTGTCATAGTAGGGCAGCATACTTCGAAGCCTTTTGTAAGTGAGCCAAGTCAGTGTTGGCTAGGCTCCCATGGGTTTTCATGGTCAAACAGGTGGTGGAGTTTGCATCAGCCAGACTCTTGGCAAAGTCTCTCCCTCTCCCCCCTTCCTACCCCTTTCCTACCCCCCCCCCCCCCCCACCTTCCCTTCTCCATTGCCACTGGTCACTTACTGCAGGCATGGATCTACATTGTAGCTTAAGTTTATGCTTTTTCACACAGAACTACTCTCACAGCTTGTGAGTGAACGTACATTTAGAGCTTTCCTCAACCCTTCAGTCCTGACTATTGATAGTTCCTTGTCAACATTTTATTGCCTGTGGGACTAAGAGCATTAAAGATTATAAACCTTTCGATTGTTAACATGAATGAAATCCACAATCACAGCTTCACACTTATTTTCAGGAAAATTGATAAACTATCCATGTTTACGTTTGGAGTGCCCCGTTTCAAAGCGACCATAGTCGACATTCATATATCATGTTGCATTAGTCATTGGCGCACTGTGTGGCTAAAACTTATCACTGTGTTGCGGAGAGCTGTGATGTGCGCTGTTGCAGTCCGGATTTGTAGGCTGCAGGAAATGCTGAGTTTTGTACCATCCATCCAAATCTCAACTCCCAAACTAGCGATCAGTATGATTCCACTTTGAATCAGTTTCTAGTTTTAACATTGTGACGGGACATTCTTATACAGTTTTTACTTCCATTTTCTGTGGTATTTGCACAATGCTATTTTGTTGATCTGCAAAAGGGCTACCCTCCTGTTATAGACGGGATGTCCCATTTTCAAAAGTTGTGAAACTCGGCAGGAATCAGCAGTATACCCTCACAATAACGTGTATGAAATCTCTCAGTTAAGAAACATTTTCCGGAGAAGTAAAAAGCTCTCCTTGTTTAAGTTTGAACTGCAGCAAGCATAGTCTTTGTTCAAAATCGTACACATTGCGAGCATTACTCCCATTGAGCGCACACATTGAGAAGTGGACAGATGCGAACCATGGCAAAAAACGGTCTCCGGTCTCTAGGCGGTAGATTTCAGACGACCCACCCAAAACTTCACAATCTACTACTCGCGATAAATTTGCCAAACTTCAGTTTCCAGTTCTCTTATTGGGAGGGAAGTTCTAATACAGTCTATTCTTCCATTTCCCATGATGTTACTGAATTTGATTGATTTGACCTGTCTGTAAAGGTATTTTAACATGTATGCCTTCTTTGTTTCCTGCAGATGAGGGCAGCAATGACCAATGGCTGAGCCGAGAGGGTCACATGAACGTGACGGGGGCGGCCAAGCGCCTGAGGGGGGACGAGGAGACCTCCCTTCAAGGATCCGAGAGGGACTTTGAGTAAGTCTTAACCCTATCAGTACCAAGCCATAGAAACCCCATTGCTTTGTTATGCATATATTTGCCCATGGGACTAAGAAGGTTACTGTATACGCCATATATTTTGCTGGGTTTTTGTTTTCGCGAATTTCGCGAGCCGGATGCTATTCGCGAATTTAACAACATGCGAAAACATGAATACAAGGTGGATGAGCACATGTACTTATAGTGCTAGTACACCATGATCGCGCATATAATCCCTCGCGAAATTGTCGAGACGTCCTGATTCGCGAAAAATTAAGACTCGCAAAATGTATGGCGTATACAGTAATTCTCTCGTGCAACATTCTTACAAGCCCAACTATATTGCAGGCTAACTCTGTGTATTTCAAACAAGTCCAATAGCTTTAACCCTATCAATACTACTGATTGGTAGTCCCATGTCAAGTCCAACACAGTATTTTGCCTCTGGGACTGAGAGAGTCACCCAATTTATGTACATAATAGTTTTGAATCATATTTTTTATCTGCATGGCTAACAATTTAGAATAGACTATGGAATGGGGTATTAACTCTCAGTAGCACACATCAAATATGCCGCATACAATGCCAAATTCATGTAATCTGTTATTTCCTGTAATGCTTTTAATGTCCAGTGTATTTTTTCTCACTTTATATGCTTGACTGTTTTAATTTTCAAGGTGATGTTGAGAAGTGGTCGGGGATTGATATTTTTGGCACCTTTTAAAATATGGTATAAACATATATTATAGATAATTAATGAAAAACAAATGATGTTTCGATTTAATATTTCATTCAAAAATATTTTTGCTGATACTACCTGTAACTTATATTTAAGTTCAAATTATTAAAGTTCTTTGCCATTGAAGAGAGAATAAAAAAATGAAAATAATCATACACGGTACATAAATAATGAGAAACCAATTATGTTGAGACTGTATATTTAATTCAAAAACAGTTTTTCTGGACACTACATGTACCTTATATTTAAGTTCAAATTATTAGTTATTTTGCAATGAAGAGAGAATGGACAAAACTTAAAGGATGACTCCTGAAGACGGACAGTCAATCTGCCCGAATCGTCGAGTCTTCCTCTCTACTCATCAGCTCTTCACTCTTTCTGGTTTACAGTCCTTTTCAGGACTACACTCATTTCGAAAGAATACTCTACTTTCAAATCTCCACTTTCTGGCCTGTCCATTTCACCTGCAATTCTATCCACATTTTCTTCTCTCAGTCCTCCCAGGACTTCACACATGGTGTACCGTAAACCTCTCTCGTGATTGATCATACCACCATGCAAACCTTCAAACATCATCTTTAAGGATGAAAGCAATGAAAATAAGGAATCAGAAAATAACATTGATATAATACTTTGTTCTAACAAATTTTAAAGTAAGAATTCATTTACATACTGTTAGTATTCATTTGCCCAAGGTATTTATCTTGTAATTATTACCTTATATTTGTGATTTCCAGATGGAAAATTTAGTGTGATTCCTGTAAAGAATAGGTTCCATGCACTTATTTTTTGACCACCCACTTCTCAATCTATCATGGTATGCTTGATGTGTCTTCATATTCCATGTCAATGTAATCACAATATTCATGTCTTGCAGTAAGGTTGTGTGAAGGCTTAAATGTAGGGTAGCCCTCTTGGAGTTGAAAAAGATAATTGTGTGGATGCAATAGAAAACTAAAAGAAAACACTCTATAAGAACTTCCCTCACAATAGTAAATTTAAATTCATTGCTAGAATTCGAGTAGGTTTCTGGCGTGTCATCTAAAACGTAGTGGATTTTGAAGCCTCGAAACCGGACACCGCTATAACTCAAATCATGGCAAATCAAGGCAAGCCTAGCCCCCTTGACCAACACACTGGACGGTCCAGTATGAATGTAGACTATGGTTGCTATGAAACAGGAATTTTTTTAAACGTAGACAAGGATAGTTTTTCATTTTTTATGAAAAGATTTGTGAAGCCATGAATATGTCATGCATGTCATCATTCAGGAATATTTGCTGATCCATCCCAAGTTTCATGACTAATGTGTAGTGCCAGTTGACAGCAATGTCCTGACTCATGTAACGGCTTGAGACACCTGTTGTGGTGACGACAGATTAACCTACACTGTACATCATTGAGGTTCTTTCACACGCGTGGGTTTGCTAATGCCGTCTGCCGTAATGCCAATCCTTTTGGGTCTGTTCACACGGTTCCGTTACTCTCTGATAATCACAGCATGCATGAGATCTGTTGCTATGCGACCACATGAACACACTAGTATCAAAACTCAAATGACTCGCTCCAGCTTGCTCCATGTGAACATATCCCTAGGCATGGTGGATGCGGTGTCTCTCACTTGATACTTTTGAGCTTCCACAACATGATTTGTGTATGTGTGTGCCTGCGATGCCATAAATGAATTAGTGACTATAATATGACATGTAAGACTTCAAGTGGCTAGTGCGGGCAGTAAATTCGCTCTGTGGGAACGCACCTGTCCACTCGGCATGGAAATTATGTCATTCACTATGTGCGTGTGTGCAAATTGGTCCTATGTGAACGTACTGCTAGGCAAGGATATGTTGTCTGTCACTTTGCACTTTGATGTTCCACAATGTGTGTACACTACAGCTCAAAGGAATTGGCACGGGTAAGGGGAAAGGGAAGAAAGGGAATGAGCCGCAATTTTAAACCGTGGTATATTTTTCCCAGCATGAAATATTATGCAATTTAGGCTAAAGCATCATGTTTCATGCTGAACTGGACAAAATGTACTCAGGTTTCAAACTGCAGCTCCTTCCCTTTCTTTCCTTCCCCTTTACCTGATGTCAATTCCTTTGAGCTGTAGTGTATGTCATGCCATAGTTTAATACATTGTACACGTAAGTGACTACAATACTGTATGAAATTACTAGCAGCAAACTGGCCTCCTATGAACATACTTCTAGGCATATATTATCCCTCACTTTACTCTTTGTAGTTGTGTGGATTCTCAAACAATATGTATGCTCAATGTCTCGCGTATGTTGTTGTTGCATCTCCCTCGCTAGGCGACGTGGCTGAAGTGAGTGCTCATAATAGCGGGGTTGATTTCCTTTGTTTTTCTGTATTCCTTATTGTGGAAGTTTACCTAGTTATAGCAGAAATTTCGCTATAGCCGATCTCGTTATATGAGAAGCAGAATACATGGAGGTCTAAGGAAGAAAAATTGGGACCCAAGAAATGACCTTGTAATAAGCGGGTTCTCGCTATACCTGTGCTTGTTGCAACGGGTTTTCCCTGTCGTATTAATGTATGTGGATGTGGGTTCCTTGAATAACATGGATGCATCTATGATAACTGGCGTGAGTGTTTTAACGTATGAAATTACACTCCACTTGTTTAGGCAGCACAGGTAGAATTACAGCATCCTGGACCTTGAACTCTAATCTGCACGTACATGCATGTTTGTTCAATGCTATGGATGTGTTGTTAACATCATGGCGCGAGTCCTTGAACTTGTGATTCTCTCTATCGCATATAGCTCTCAGAATCTGAATGCGTGTGGCGCTCTAATTTTTTTTACCTTTTTGGGATATGGACTTCCGGTTCATGAACATTCTATAGACATCGTCTTGCTTGTGTCTTTTCATTCTTTCATTAGTCCATCCACAATTAATGTTGAGGTAGGCAAAAACATCGCCATGAGTGAATGATGGTATTTTTTTCAAGTCCTTCGTCCATGTAACAACCCTTCCATTTTAATATTACGAGGTTTACGAAGGTCGAAATGACAGATTCTGTGCGTTATTGCGTGAATTGAATACGTACCTAACTCTTGCCGGAAGTATACGTCCCAAGAGCATCGATCAGACATCGGTATCGTAAGGTGATATCGCTTGATATCGGCTATATGCGCTAGGGAGAATTGCACTCCATCCTTGTTCTAGATAGGAGAGTGTTGTGCTGAGTTCGCAGGCCTCTGTAGTCTCATGGCTCAGAAGCCAGAGCTAGAACTCGATGTAGTTATCAAGGCAGATCTAATGTTACAGTACTACATGTGGTGGGTTGAATACAGAGGATGCATAGATGACATGTGGCACCAGTGTTTTAACTCATGTAATTGCACTCTTGTCCTTGTTTCAGGCTGGAGAGCTGTGTGCTGAATTCCCAGGTCCCTGTAGTGTCATGGCTGAGTAGCCAGAGGGTGTCGGTTTAAGAATGCCAGAACTAGATGTAGTTATCAAGGCAGATCGTATGTTCCAGTATGTGGTGTGTTGAATACTGAGGATGTACATTGTAGATGATATGGGGCATTAGTGTTTTAACTCATTATCTAATTGCACTCCCATCATTGTTTCAGGCAGGACAGTGTTCCGCTGAGTTCGCAGGCCTCTCTAGTTTCATGGCTTAGTAGCCAGAGGGCATTGGCCAAGAAAAACAGAACTAGACGTAGCTATCATGGCCGACAGCAGGGCAGCGTGGATAGGCGTAGGGGCAGGTAGAATGAGGATTACACCCCAGGGAATTGTTCAAGTTGATTTGATTTAGTTTCAAGTTTATTCATTCAACGTTTTTTTTAGGGACAACATTTCAAACATGCATCACATAAAACATGTTATGGTGACACACTAATATTGCACAAACACACATACATTAAAAGAAATGTTGAATTGATTTGATTGAAATGGTCAATACATGTATGTTCACTTGTTTATGTTCTTGCTTTGAATTATGTTTCAGTATTTTTGTTTTCTTGTAGTTTGTTATATGTCATCTCCCTTTTTATGTGGTGTTTTTTAGTATTGATATCTGGGTCTAATACCTATTTGATTTGAATTGTTCTTGCATTGTGTTTGAGCATGTGTTTTTCAATACCATGCATTATGTGATTCAAAATTCCACTCTCTCTTCTCTTCATTTGCCATGCTTCTACTTTATGCTGTATTTCTGAACATTGATTTCATACGATGTTTGTTTGTTACCTCTGAATTGTATTTTAATATTTGAGTCTAACATGTATGTATTGCTGCAACTTCTTAAATGTTTTTATTCAATATTTGTTGCATAAAAGCATGTAGAATTTCTGAACTGTAGTAATGAATTTCCATTGATGTTCTACTAGATTTGTCAGAGGAAATTACAAGAAAAACACCAGGTGCAATAATGAGATCCCATTGGATGTTGCCATGGTAGCTACCATTGATAATAAGTTACAATAATTGACCCTGAGCATTGGATGGGGATGGTGTTGATGAGGTGCTTAATGCTTATGTATTTGAATTATCTCCAACACACCCATATACACTACAGCTCAAAGGAATTGGCAAATGTAAAAGGAAAGGGAAGGAGCCGTAGTTTTAAACCGTGGTATATTTTGTCCAGTTCAGCATGAAACATGATGCTTTAGCCTATAAAAAAGCATCATGTTTCATGCTGAGCTGGTCAAAATATACACCGGTTTGAAACTACGGCTCCTTCCCTTTCTTCCCTTTCCCTTTACCTGTGCCAATTCCTTTGAAATGTAGTGTACATCTCTTCACAATCTCAGAGGCATTGGTTTAGGCTGCCCCTGTAAATTGATACTGCTCTATGGTATCTAAGCGAAAGAACTCATTCATGGAACGTCACACGCATAAGATCTTCCACAAGCATGACCTTAGTGCAATGACCTTTAACCCTGTGACCTTTAACCTTTGACCTTCTGTTGCCTTTCCCCCCAGGCACCCCATGCACCAGGATGTGGATGAGGAAGACGAGGAGGAGGAAGAGGAGGAGGACGAAGATGAGGAGGAGGAATTCCAAGAGGGGCAAGCCATGCAGGTTTTGGTAAGTGCATTGGTAACATGTGTCATTCCGTTCTACTTTGTGTCTTTCCATCCTCCTTTGAACACTTCCACACACACACACACACACACACATGATGTTGATGATTATCTTTATCATTGTTGTTTTCATCATTATCACCATCACCATTATTATCACCATCACCATCATCATCAACATCATCATCAACATCACCATCGTCATCACCATCATCATCACCATCATCACCATCATCACCATCATCACCATCATCATCATCATTCTGACCATTCTCACCATCACCATTCTGACCATCACCACCGTCATCAAAATCAGTATTGACATTATCATCATCATCATCATCATCATCATCATCATCATCATCACCACAACTATCATCATTATCAAAATAAGCATCATATAGTGTCATTTATCATTATCAAAATTAGTATCATATAGTGTCATTTTGTTTTCTGTGTGGTTTAAGTGTTGGCATCTTATTGGGCTTATTGAGCTTGGAAGTAGTTGATTCAGGCGCGGTGGAGCACCCCAATTACCAACCCGAAATCCAGTGACAGCGGTACCTCATTTGCATAAAGTAAACAACATTTTTTCACACAGTGCAAAAAAAAGTAAACATTTTTCTTGCCAAAAAACTCCCTGGATACATATTTCTTTGAAAAAATCAACTTTGAACATTAATCCTACTAAACATACAAGCATACTCATATGTATATCTAAACAATTTTAGCATCAGAAAATGTTAAAAATATTTTGATGACGGAAACGCGAATGCAAATATTTCGACTATCAGTCACCATGTTTTGGGATTGCTGTAGAAGTCCATTACAAATTCAAATAGATCAGGCACATAATGAGATGCAAAGTGGGGTACTCCACCGCGCCTGGATTAAGTATATCCTAAATGTATACTTTAGTCTTGTGTCATGGTGAAGGTCTGTATACTGTAATCTTGCACCCTAATGCAACTCACTGCTTAGCTTCCTCTTCTGTCTCTTCCATCCACCTTGTCTCCTTCAGTTTTATCTCTCTTCCTCTTTATCTACATGTATCACATTATCTCTCTGTCTTCCTCTCCCTCTTTCTGTTGTCTTTTTATCACTCTTTCTTTTTTTCTCTTCCTACCTGGAACTTTTTCTTGCTGTTTCTTCCCCGCCATCTCTCTCCCTCTGTTTTTTCTCTTCGTGTCCCTCTTTCTATCCCTTTCTTCCTTTCCTTTTCTCTCCCTCTTTCTCCTTATCTCCTTCTCCATTCTCACCCTTTCTCTTTGCCTCTCCCTCATGTCTGTTTTTCATCCTTCTCCCATTTCCGCTTTGATACCACTCTGCTGTCGTTTATGATTGCATTCCTTTCGAATCTATTACGTCCAATATGACATGCATGTGCACCAATTTATCCACACCCTCTAGCCCGCCCGCTATCGCTCTACCCCTAAAGAAATACCCGTCCCCACCCGCCGGCAAAAAGCCCTCTCATTTACCGGCGTGGGGCGAGTGTCCAAACCAGCCACAGCCAGCCATAATGGCGCCCATGGCAGGATAGGTTCAGTCCGGAAATCCAGAAGGACGAGGAGGTTGATTCTGCCGGTGATAGAGGATGACGAAGCAATGGCTGCTTTGGTGGAGGAGTATGACTCGTCTGAAGATTTCCTGTAGACCAACCGTCACACACGTCTGAACAGCGCCCTCTTAAGGTCTTGGCTTCGACAAAAACATTTTCTAATCTGTTGTTGTTTCAAGATGTTTCAGAGAGTTCTCCATCATTTTCTGCTTTTGTGTTTTATAACAGACAATTTGTGCATCCTTCATCATTATCGACACATCCGCCTGGAAAATATTGGCAGATCTGTTTTTTTACAAGAGGTTCCTGATTTTTTCATCATTTTCTGCTCTTGGATTTTGCATTCTTCCCTTTCCTAGGGCATTTAATTTCAATAAGACATAGACTTCTCAGTTGCTGTTGCATTTCTATTCCAGGAATATTGGATTTGCTGAAAGTATCTTTGTTTTAAATCTTTAGAAATCTCCATTGTTCAGTGCTGAAATTGTGATTATAACTTATCAATTTTGCATTCTTGATTACCACCACAAAAGCTGTTTATTTTTTTTTATTGTTTTCGAAATGCTGGAATTGTTGATTGTTAATATCACTGTCTTCATACACTGATGGCCTTCCCTCTTTGATCTCACACCAATTCCACATTTGATCTCAACTTCAATTTCTTTATTTTTGAATTTTTGTCTGATTTTTTTTAATTATACTTTCATGGCAGTCTTACATTCTGTATATTTTCATTCAAACAGAATACTGTGCCATACAGACATTTTCAACTGTGTTTTGTGATGCTTATCTTGTTTTCTTGTTTTCAAATTTGAGGTTTTATGTGTTTTAACTATTGTCCATTTGTTTTTGACCTGTGGTCGGCTCCCCATGTAGTGTCAAGACCAAGCCTCTAGTACTTTCATGCCTTAATCTGTGGATTAATCACTTAATTAATATCAACCCTTTGTAAAGCATTAATCTCCAAATAGGTCAACCAGAAAGAATGAGATATTTACATGTATGTGTGTATGGTGGGGTATGACAATTACATGTGAATGATTTTCTTGCTCTGTGATGTGTGTGATTGTGACTTCTGCTATTGTTAGTAAACACCTTCAAATCATTAATTGATTACTTCCACAACATCTCTCTCTCTCTCTCCCTCTCTCTCTCTCTCTCTCTCTCCTCTTCTCTCTCTCTCTCTCTCCTCTTCTCTCTCTCTCTCTCTTTCTATATTTTCCTCTCTTTTTCTGCGTTACTCCTTGTCTCTTGCTCAATCACTCTTTCTATCCTCCTCTCTTTCACTTTATCTCTTGCTCTCTTTCTCCCTCTTGCTCTCTTCCTTGCACTCTTTTTCTTTTTCACACTCTCTTTCTTTCACACTTTCTTGCATTCTCTTTCTTTTTACATGATTTATTTTTACACTCTCTCTCTCTTTTTCATACTTTCATGCACACTTTTTCTCTCACACACACTCTCTCTCTCTCTCTCTCTCTCTCTCTCTCTCTCTCTCTCTCTCTCTCTCTCTTTCCCTTTCCCCCATGACTTGTTGACTGACTCAATCATGATGCTGTGAATCTCAATAGGGCAATGTTTGTTTGTATGATGATTCACAATGAGTCTTTATCATTCCTTGAAATGTGTCTCTGTCCTGCATGCTATATGTATGTTTTATTGTGTGGGTCTGTTTTCAGCATTGAAAATTCCTAACATGTTGTCTTTTTGCTCATTCCTGTTCTAACTGGTTGAGTTCTCTTTAATGTTCTCTCTTCATCTTCTTTTCTCAGGCTATGTTCATTTATATTGCATTTTTTTTCTGCTTTGAAAATGTGATAAATATGTTCATGTTCAGTGATGTTGCAAAGTACATACTATATATTTTTTCCAAATTAAGAGGCTTTTGTCTTTCTTTTTATTTTTACAAAGAGAAGTAAGTAACAATAGAGACTTTTCTGGCAAATTAAAAAAATGTTTACATGTATGTCATTTTATTTGCTATCAATGCAATGACACATTGAATTTCTCACAGCAAGATGAATACCTCTTGTCCAGATTTTGCCTGTATGAAATGCTTGACACAGTCTAGATTCTAGAAACATCAATAACTCAAATTTAAGTAATTTGTCACTTCCTCCCTTTGGCTACATAGCTCCAAAAACATTGGAGCCTTTTAGGGGTGACTCAAACTGTGCAGGTCAAACAAATAACTTTGTGTAAATATCACAAAAATGGGAGAAAACACTGTAAAGCTCTCCCCTCAAAATATTAGACCTGAAAATTGGCTTTGGGCAACATTATATCGACAGTTAGATGTCGAGTATAATGTTGATCCCTGCCAAGTTTTGGGACATGGGAATGGGGCACACTACTTTAAAGCGATAGTCCAGCATGAAATTAAGTTGATTTTGATGAAAGCAGAAACAGGAAAGAAACGTATTACTGATGGATTGAGGAAAATCCGTCAAAGGATAAGAAAGTAGTGATTGTTTTCAGTTTTGATTTTAAGTCACGTGTGAGATGCTCTCCCATATGTTGTCTACCATCTTTTTTTAATTAAGATTTTCTCAAAAGGATATGCATCATTTTGTGCATTTGATACATCATAAGAAGCATGTTTGTACTCATTTACCTCTACGGAAAAAATATTCCTATATCTAACACAGAAAAAGAGCAATTAATGGAATCTTACAGCTCACAACATTTTTATGACAGCACCTCACATGTGACGTCTCAAAATTTGAAGACAATAACTTTCTTGTCCTTTGACAGATTTTTTTGTCAAACCTTCATTGTGTTCCTGTCATGTTTCAACTTTTATTCAAACCAACTTGATTTAAGGGTAGACCATACCTTTAAGAATAGAAATGTGAAAAAAAAGACATTTCTGGTATTCCAGGAGGGTGATATTGATGTCTGAGTCGTCCATGTATAGGCCATTGCAGGGATTCTTTAGCTAGTCGGGGGGGGGGGGGGGGGGAAGTGCCCCTAGCCCTCATGGGGGGGGGGGGGAGTGCCCCTAGCCCTCATGTGGACTGTTTTATTTTCCCCTGCATATAGAGTACCAAAGTGTAACATAATATGAGCATGTTGTCAAGACAACTGGTCCTAAATTATGTGGGTAGAGCAAGCAGCGGTGATCACAGCAGGGACTCTCATTAGGAGTGCCCGAGACAAACCTGCTAGACAATGTCGGACCAGTGAATCTCTCTCTTTAGGGATGTTGTTTAGAATCAGAAACCTGCATAACGATGGGTGTGATGACATCTCCTCGGTATTCTATTGACATCTCTTTCTTTTCACTTTTCTTCATCTTATGCAGGAGGGTATGCAGATGGGGACGTATTAGAGTCCATCTTGAAGTGGACCGTCTCAACTCGGCCTGGTCTCTGCTCAGGGGGGCATCGGCTGTTGCTGGCTGACAGGCAGAGGGGACGATTATGAAATGATTTTATTTAATCAAAGTGATTTATTTGCCTGTTTTGGCGGCAGGATTAGAGCACCCAAATGGTGTTTGAGCTAAGTTGACTTGAAATGAAATGTGATTAGTTCTGACACTCTTTGCTCACATCATCATTACCAGTCCAATCCTATTACATGTATTTGAATCTCAAGCCCTCCCCCCCCCCCCCCCTCCTCCTGAAATTGAGATAAAGAAATTACACCTCCATCTGAGCATTCTCAACATTTATCTGAATATTCATTGTCATTGTGTAAATTGTATGGCTTTTGTATTATTTTCCGAGGATGTTCAGCAAATAATCATTATGGAGTGTATGTGTGTGTGTGTGTGTGTGTGTGGGGGGGGGGGGGGTTGTATATGAGTTGGAAGTGAGGGGGATTATGGGTAAGGGGGTGGAGGACAGGGGGTTGTACTGAGGCCATTAGGTCTTGCTATATCCAAACAAGTCAAAATGCAGAGGGCTTAGCTGAGATAATGTAACTAATACATGTACAAGCCCTTTTTTAACTGAGCAACTGATTTAGTGCTTGCTTTGTTTTTGAATTGCGAGTATTGAGTGAGGATTAAAATTGTTTTAACAGGTCATGTACATAGCTGTATATTTTGTATTGAAAATTGTGACATATTAAGTGTTTTTTGCTTTTTTGGTCGATTACACATTCCTTCATTGAATGGTGTTTGTTTTCACGGGGGAGGGAGGCGTGTCCATATTTTACATAACATATATCCAGGAAACACCACCGGCCATTAGAAGTACATGTACATGTAAAGTCCTTTGGTTGTTACATGTATTTGTACGTAAAGAGTGCTACATGTACAATAGACCCAATATTGTATTGTTATGTTACATTTGTAAATATTTGAACTTTAGCTGTCATCTCATGTGACACGTGGGATCTGTTAAGAGTATTTTCTGTAGGTGATTTTGAAGTTGTTTACATACACACCTATTTTTCTTGGGATGTTGCTATTGTCAAAATTTAGGCCTGACTGTGTACAGTGTACTACACTCTGTATAGTGCTGTAATCAGAACTCTCATCGATGGTGGTTTTACATAGTAATCCTTAACAAATATATATTAGAAAACATTTTTAGCCTGATATATTTGAATACAAATCCAAATAAAACCATATGCAAAACAGTTCTTTCTTTACCAAGCACAAATCCAATCCTTGCGAGCCTTGGCCATGATGCCTAGATATTAAAAAATAAAAAAAAATACTGTGAATTGTCAGTGGCTCCTGTAGTACCTGTCGCATATAGTTATACAACTATTTTGAATTACAATTCAATGTAACTCCTATGGCAAGAGTTGTAATGCAAATAGCTCTTTGGCCGCTGAAATAATACAGTCATGACTTATTGTTAAGAGATTGAATAGCTGTACGTAAAATAAAGTCTTGCTTTTTTGCTCACTCAAATTCATGGATGTTCTGATTTCAGAAGTAATTTAAGACGTTCCCCAGACCTTTGACCTTTGAACTCTGGATTAAAATCAATCACTGTGCAGATTTGCTGTAAATAATTGGGCTGCATATAGATCTCTGAGTGTGATACTCTTCAATCCATGGAACTTTGAAGTGGAATATGAACCGAATACCAACATTTGTAACTCACATGTATGAGGAGAGATTTTAAACTGTCTGCGCCGAGGTCAATCTTTATTCTGTAATTCTGTTCATCGAGGTCAATCTTATTGATACAGTTATTTCATGTCAACTGTTTGTGGGATGTTGTCGTGTTTCCTCTATGTCAAATGTTCAAGTTTTAAACAAGTTGAGTAGAATATGTATATTATGTTTCTAATTATGACCTTTTTCAAAGCATTTATCGTCTTTGTTAAACTTTGTAGAAAAGTTATTAAACAATTTTTGTGATATAAAAACTGTTTAAAAAGTTGTCTATACTTGTGTGTTCTATGGAATATTTTGAGAGAGGGAACACAATGAACGAACAGGTTTGAATATTTGACAAGTGTACAAAGGCTAAAACAAAAAGTTATCACGAAACTTTTCACAAAGGACGTTTTCCCCAAAGTTCAGAGATGTGCTTCGCTTACACGATTTAAAATACTGTACTGACAGATGTTAATATGAATTAAATTCAGAACTTTTTTTTCAGTGTCAGCTGCACAATTCAAAGGTCCATAAAGTATGTTTTTGTTTATATATATATATATATAGGAAGAGAAAGGAGCGTAAACATGATGAATGAAATTAAAAAAATAAAAAACGTACAAAGAGTAGAACAAATCACTTAAAGGGCCCCTATCATCAAAATGTATGTTGACTTCTGTTGATGCAACTTAATATGTATATAATAAAATCACTAACTGTTCAATGGAAATATGTGTCCTATATTTTAAAATAATATTTCTATATTTTTTCTCAGCACTGATAAGCCCCGCCTCCAAAATATCAGTGCTGAGAAAAAATAAAGAAAAATTATTTTAAAATATAGGACACATATTCCCATTTAACAGTTAGTGATTTTGTTATGTACATACCATTTTGCATCAACATAAGTCGACATACATTTTGATGACAGGGGAGTTTTAAATACATGTACTGCATACACAATCCAAACTGTAACATAGAGCCTGTAAAATCGTATCTTTCGAACTGTTTGCTGCAACTGTAAGAAAATAGGGTGAGCAGGAAGTTTAGACGGAACAGAAAAGTCCAAGGTCTTATTGCATAATACTTACCATTGATGGTAATTTTGCTGCCAATTGGAATTTTATTGACTGCCAAGCACTGTTACCATGACAGCGACAGAGAGAGAGAGAGAGAGAGAGAGGGGGGGAAAGAGAGAGGGGGTGCATCGGTGAAAGATGATAAGAAGGTCGGCAGAGAACTTTTTACAAGTTCACCCCAATATAAGCTTTGTTAACTCTTTTTGAGCCAGTGACGCATTTTTTGCTCGAGTAATAATGCAGACATCCGATAGAACAGCATTGCGCCTGACACATGAATAGTTGATATCCAGTTACAATTTTCTTACACGCATTACAACCAGTAATGTTTGCATCATTCGACACTTCCACACCCCTAGATGTTCCTCTTTACAATGGCAGGATTTATGACAATAGGAGCAAATGTTGTCTTTTTGATATATAAGCGTATAAAACCAATCAATCAGCATGATATTGCATTACTTGAGATCGGGGGAAAATGATATGACTTGCAAAATCATAGAGGAGAACACATGTATGACAAAATCATTGCTTCATGTTGCTCCTAATTGGCTCGTTAAACCTTCGCGTCCTTCGCTAGAAATTTGAAATCCACACCATCGTGTGCATTCTTTGACTGAACACGTGACTGATCACATGCGTCTTTGTTAGAAATATATTGACGAAATATTGGACCTAGGATCAAAAGGTGCCGTCGTGGAAATGTGTTTGAAGGCTATCAAAGTGGTATTAGCCTACAAAAGTCACTCAAACGCGAATTATTTATCAGGCATATGTACACACCTCCATCATTGCAATCAGAAATAGACGGGGAAATATGTGTTGGTGAAGTAAGAATGTCAAGACAAGTTTCTTCTCTCCTTTTCTTCTCCTTTCGTCGTCTCCTTCCCCTTTTCATTCGTCTTCGCATTCTCTTCCTTTTCCCCTGTTCATCCTCCTCTCCTTCATCAATTTCTTCATCTTGTTGATTCTTATGAACTTGATTTCTACTATACATATACGAAAGCGTGAAGTGTCTGTGTCAGTCGAGAGAGACATAGACAGAGAGGGAGAGAGAGAGTATACAGTAGCTGGCAATGAATCTCCTTTTAATGTAGTGGGAAGCAGTGGTAATGCTAATTCCGGGCCGTAATTATGTTTAACAGTCTTTACCGAGCACGGATTTCGTTTGATTTCAATTATGTTATCATTTTGATGATGATTCCTTCCAGGTATCCTGAAATCAAATATAAATGTGACCAATGTCCACGGCAGAACAGCGCTCCATTCATTACGTGTCCCATAATATTAACCAAAAAATAACCCTTACCTTTAACCTGACAAACTTTCATAGATTTCGTGGAACTATTAAACGTACCTGGGTAAAACAAATGTAGGTGTACGAACAGACATAAACATGACCTTGGGTTATGAGTCAGTACAACGAAGGAAATAACAGAATCATGGGATTGAGCAAGAAAGTAATGACAAAACAGCTTTACCCATGCAAACTGTGAAGTGTGGTTGGTTGGTTGGTTGGTTTGTACACATGGTACACATGACATGGTCACGTGTTCGTTTCTGTCTGTCAAACTATGGTGTTTTTGTTTTTGTTTTCCGTCTGTATCTCCCCATTCATCTTCTCTCTTTCTCCATGCTCTCTATCTCTCTATCTCTTTCTCACACGCACATATATACATAACATAAAGAGAGAGAGAGAGAGTTGGTTGGTGTATGCATGTGTATGAGATTGTGAGTGTATAATTGTGTGAGGAGAGAGATAGAGATAAAAGAATTCAGAGAGAGAGAGAGAACAAGAAACGAAGCGTATTACCCTTGTAAAAAAGTATCATGATAATATCATGATATTTATATCATGATATTGCCGTCAGACCCGATGATGGTAAATTGGCACATCATTTTGTTAATATCATGATATTATAAGTATCATGATAATATCATAATACAAATATCATAATATTATCATGATACTTTTTGGGGGGTTTAAGGCAGACATGATCATGGTACAATATGATGATAATATCATGATATTTTCTGCACTGTATCATGATAATTGTATCGTGATATGATGATGATGATAATTTGATGATTGGTATCATGATATTTGCTGCATAAAGTATCATGATACTTGTATCATGATACTTGTATCATGATATTTGCTGCTTAGTATCATGATACTTGTATCATATTTGCTACTTAGTATCATGATACTTGTATCATGATATTTGCTGCTTAGTATCATGATACTTGTATCATGATATTTGCTGCTCATAGTATCATGATACTTGTATCATGATATTTGCTGCTTGGTATCATGATACTTGTATCATGATATTTGCTGCTTGGTATCATGATACTTGTATCATGATATTTGCTGCTTAGTATCATGATACTTGTATCATGATATTTGCTGCTTAGTATCACGATACTTGTATCATGATATTTGCTGTGGAGTATCATGATACTTGTATCATGATACCAAGCAGCAAATATCATGATACCTATATCATGATACAAGTATCATGATACTCCACAGCAAATATCATGATACAAGTATCATGATACTAAGCAGCAAATATCATGATATAAGTATCATGATACTATGCAGCAAATATCATGATACAAGTATCATGATACTCCACAGCAAATATCATGATACAAGTATCATGATACTCCACAGCAAATATCATGATACAAGTATCCTGATACCAAGCAGCAAATATCATGATACAGATATCATGATACTTGTATTACGATACTATGCAGCAAATAGTGTGATACAAATATCATGAGATCAATGTATCCAATGTTGTACTTTTACAGGATAATACAGAATGGGAAGTTGATTTTGTTTCCTGTAATCCGAGAGTCTAATGGTCAAGTAGCATTCACTAGCAGAGGTACATCCATTCATGGCTTGGCAACACTGCTTTAAAAATAAAAGAAGAATAGATGTACATATTACAATAGCAATACATGTACAATACAACATTGAACCTCTCACTTTTCACAGGGAATCTTACAAAAAACACTCATGGACAATCTTTGAAGTAAAATATTGAACATTTTATTAAGGAACAATAGTTATGGGAACTACAAAACCCACTGACATCATGATATTTACGTTTAAAAATAAAACAATGGAACATAAAAAAAACCTACCTAGCAAGTCATAATTAAAGGTTCTTACATGTGCTACACTGTACATGCACATATTTGAATAATTCAAAGGGTTACAATGCAAAATTATTCTAAAACTGAACAGCAAATTTACTCTGTGGATTAAAGGAGTGCTCATGGATCCATCATTGGAAACGGCTTTCAATGAAAGCTGGAATAGAGGGGAAAATTTTTAAAAAATGAGAAAAAGAGAGTTATGAATTATTCAATAAAACGAACAATCACTGCCAGAAACATAAATACAACATGATCTAATGCAAAACGTTCCATTCAACCAAGACACTGACTTACTTGTGCCCTCGCATAAGAATCTACATTAGCATGTTTTTGCATGTATGAACTACTGGTAATACAAAAGTCCCTCTCTTTCAAAAAAGAAAAACATTTTTTGATGAAAATGTGTTACATATTAACTAAGTGTATCATGACTATACTTCATGATACATGTAGACAAAATCAAATGAAGAGTGTCTAGCAAGCTTTGTGCATGGTTGCACGACAGTGCGACCTCGGGTTTCAATTCACATGGATTGGCAAATTGCATTAATTTCTTTATACATATGTACATGTGTTTTCCATTCCATTCAATAAAAAAGTAAAATTTGAAAATGTTTCAAGGACTGGATAGCGTCTATGGGTGCTAATCACACAAAGCTATAACACAATGTGTACTACATATGCCTTGAGCATGGTAGACCCTCTAGTTACACATACAATATGTATGTACATGTAGATTACTGTAATACAGTGCATTAATCTATAGATTCTGAGCAAACAAATAAGAACATGTACATATGGCAAACTTACAACCATGACATGCAGATTTGGTCACGATTAGTATATATACTGTGAGCACTTATATTTGAGCCACAGACTGTGGCTTAATTACATTTTGTATTTTGTTTATTCTTTTGAAAATTACATTTTATGGCCCGTCCTTTTTATAAACATCTGCAAACTTCATGAAAGTTTGCACATATCATGTATCTTTGGGATACCAACTGTGAAATTTTAAAGTCAGAGGTACTATAACTCCCGTAGAATAAATGAAAATCTAACTACATGTAGTTTTCACTGAGATTTGATTATTTTTGTGGTATGCAAAAAGAAATTAGGCTTGATCAATTATCAAAGATTATATCCTCAAAACCAAATATTACGCTTTGTTGATTTAAGGGAAAGGTTATATAGCCACTCTCTCTCAAATGATGACAAAGTCAGGGAACTTTCAAAATGAGGTCTGCAAAAGAGACGGGCTACCTTTAAACTTCTTAGATGGCTTTACCGGTACATAACAACAAGTATCAAGGAAAATCAGGAACTCAAAATCACTCTACAAATCCTGAACACACACAAACCAGATAGTGTATTGCACATTGATACATTCGAACAGACCAGTGCATTGCAGCTTTGGTTCAGACTTTCGCATGAATACATTATTTTCCCGAGTATACAAGAGATAGTCTTACATGTGATATCAGCAGATAAAATTACATGTATAAAGCTTATAGTAAGCCTGTGATGAATAGTCTCACTGGTTGATAATCTGTTTATTCAGAAAAATGATAATTAAGACTAGAGCATTTTGACTGCCACACAGTCGATAAACAGGTCTCTGCCTTAATGCACCTAATTTAAATTAGTACTAATCTTCATTCAGAAAACTTGTGTTTGGTAGAAATTGGACCACTGAATTAATAATTTTGCCAAAGTCCATTGATCTTTGACCTCTAAGGAATTTGACCTCCAATCTCCACAGTCTATCTCTGTTAATTTAATACACTTCGGATCAAGATTGGTGCAAAATAGATAATCATATTTCTAGATATTTGGAGAAAGATCACATTTTGGGCTGTAAAAAAAAAGGCAAACTTTGACTATGTTAAATGACCTTTCAGGCATTTTTTGAATCATATTGTTACAAAGTTTGTTTGTGGTCTGTCTTTGTAGCATGCTTGGTTGGAACAGGACCATTGGATTAAATGTGACGAATATCAGATTTCAAATGTTGGCATTTTGACTAATGTTCAATGACCTTTGAACTTTGACACTAATTTTACGCAGATTTCAAATGTTGGCATTCTGACTAATGTTCAATGACCTTTTGAACTTTGACACTAATTTTACGCAGTAAATTGGTTTTACAAATTCCATGAACATGTACTACACCCTTTTCTCATTGGGTTTTCTTAGCCCTGTACTATCCTTAGCCCCGTACTACTTTTTGAAGCTTTTCACACTGGCATTTATTAGCCCCATACTATTTCTTAAACCTGACTAGCTGTTCTCACTCGAAATCGTTAGCCCCGTACTTTCTCGACAGCTTATGAATATTTATGAATGTACGTCTTGCACATCGGCTCTTTACCACTCCGCATAAAGGTCACTCGCCCGTCGGGCATTATCTGATTGGTCTCGGCGTTTCGGCTTTGAGAGCTGACACTGCATTACCTTAGCCCCATATTTTTTTTCGTTTCTGTTCACACTGGCGCGCTCTTAGCCCTGGACTTTTTGACTTGGCCCTGCAATTGCGGGGTTAGCTCTGCAGGGCCAAATAATCCCAAATTATTGGTGGGGCTATCCCACTTTGGTAAAAACAAGTGAGAACAAAAAGTGGTCTAAGCTTAGCCCGTACTATAGGTGGGGCTAAGGCCCCCCCCCCCCCCCTTAGCCCCACCTATAGTATGGGGCTAAGGAAGTTTTTGCCAGTGTGAAAAGCATTTACATGTACTAAGTCTGAAGCAAATCTTTTAAGTGGTTCTATTTTGCGTAAAAAGGTTAAAAACTGACAAATTGGGCAATATTTCACAACGTTCATTGGGCGTGTTTATCATCTTTTCAGAATTTGAAACGCGTTTCCATAGGCCTTTACAAACGTTTCCAAAGGCCTTTGCGAACGCATTTAAAAAAAAAATGGTGAGTTTATCAACTCAATCGCTCAAGTCGAAAACCGACCTTGTCAATGCGCAGCTCAACTGCCCCGTTACACATGCACTGTAGTACAAGAGTGTGCGATCGATGTGTTTACGGAAACACATGGTTTCAAGTCGTTTTATCTCGCTTCTGTAAACGCGTTTCTGGCTCAAACGCGTTTAGGATAGCACAAATTTGCGTGTTTCAAAACAGCTTACCGAACCCCATAATCAAAACTCCTTTGCGTTTATCAACTCCCTGAAACGCGTTTAATTTTTTTTTAAAACCTTGGAAACCTTAATTCAACCAAAGAAAGAGTTGATATACACGCCCATTGACCGTTTTATAGACAATTTTACACAGGTCATTAGTTTTAATAAATTACATACTGTACAGGTACCAAGTTTGATGTAAATCCATTGAACCTTTCTCAAGATATTGCGTAAATGATTTCGGAACGGATGGACAGACAACCCGAAAACATAATGTAATGCCTCCTTCCACTTTGTGGCAGAGACATAAAATGTATTACAGTTCACATTTTTAAAAATATAAGAACTTTCTAAATGATACCGGTACATCTACTTCCTAAAATCTTAAATGAATAATACAAATATTTTCTTTTCTGAGAATTGAGGGTGTATGCACTGTATGTACAATGTATAAACCAACGTCGTATTACATCAAGTTAGTGATGGTCGTTATTGGGTAATATTCTGCAGTAATATTCTTAAAGAGGAAGTCCACACTGATATAAAATTGTTTGTAAAGGGACAGTAAACCAGAAATCCCATGGTCAGTAGAATGTTGTGAAGAGTAGCAAATTTGTTATCATTCAAGTGGGCATACATCACTATATTCTTCTACATGATGGGAATGTTGTACGGTATACTGGGTAGGAAACTGGACAGTTTGAGATTGCAGGACTCAATGTGATGCTACATGTATTTAAGGCATAGCTGCTTTTGCTTGTAATAAAAAAAAAAAACTTAAATAAATCAATGGAGTTTCTGAGCAGCTCCTCCATTTCAATTTTCTAAAAAAGAATCACATTCATACAACTGGAGTTGATACAGTATTAAACACATGTATTCATACATACATGTACATTCCTATACAAAATATATCATTCTATTCATTCAAAAAGAATTTGCATTTGATTCGTTGCAAGGTTTAAACAATCATTACTTTCTTATCCTGCATCTGTTGTCAAACTGTCGTTCTCTGTATCTCTCATTTTTACACTTTTATTTCAAGTAACTCTGTCTCAGGGTGGACTTCCCCAGAAAGAAATATCATTAATTGCTCAACCCTACATTGTGTACAATACAAGCACTTACTTCTTCCCTGCCTTAGCATTTCTCTGATTGGTTTGTTTGTTCCTGCGTCGGCTGAAATCTCTGTGAACATACCGTGGGTAGGAGAGCTGAAAATAGTGTGTTGAGAAAGCATAAAAAATAATTACAATAAAATTGACTTGAATATGCCACCTGCCGGATGAAAGCCACCAATAATTCATCAAAATTAATCATTTGGTTTTATTTACTACATACATACTTTTTACTTAAACTAGTAGGGATTCAAAGCTTTCAATGATACCAAGCATATTAAGTTAACTTTTCAAAGCACAACCAATATAATATATTATCATAGAAGAAATCAATGATATCTTATGCAGAGAAAGATGCGTCCCCTGCTGTCTGCTCTGTTGTCATATTTTAAAGTTAGTGATGCCATATCTCCACATAATACAGATTACAGGTACACTCATAGCAATAAAGAGGCATAATTCTCTCCTTTTCCCATTAAGAATTTCCTAAGTAACGCTATGGCACATATAGCAAATCTTACACAGACAAATCTTTTTGATATGAATCTTTTTTGCACCAATATAAACTTGTGATTAAGCGCCTGAGTCATATCAATTTTTTTGCAAGCCGGGGCTCGATGGCGTTGCTCCGGTCGAGCTTAGGTGCATCAATAAATTCGGGGCGAAGTCGGCACAGTGACAAATTGTGTACAACGGATAGCGGAGCATGAACGCTAGCGGTCGTGTACATTTTTGTTTATTACATGACGTCATCCAGCCACTGCCGAGAGCCAATTTATGAATGAAAATATAGTAAGCATGCGCAGTGCAAACCTTCCATTTCCCCACACAGTATTCCACCAAAACAAGTGTGCATTACTCGTACTTTTCATTGATTCTGATCAATGCACCGGTTTCCACAAACGGCTCCAGGGCTCGAAAGCTTCGATCGAGGCCCGGTTTACAAATCGAATCGACTCAGGCTTTTGTGATCATGCCAAACTTCTTTATCCGTGATCATTGGAGTTCACCGCATGCATATGCTTGACATGTTAACCGCATAGATTTATTGCTTGTTTTTCAACTTGGAAAAGGCCAGTACTTGTCTTTGAGATTTCAGAAGAGATTGAGCTCGTACCTACATGTAGCTACAGAGCAACAGAATATGATGAAACTGAACATTTGAATGGATTGTCCACCAAACTCAAAATCAGACAAATATTCCATTAGAACACATCTAAATGTGGTAACTTAATCTGAGATGACATGCAAGGTATGAGAGTGCTTTCTGCAAACATTAGAAACATTGAAGAATTCATACCTTTTGATGGCGCTGACCTTGCCAGGATGTAGTACAGGCCGGTTGATGGTTTCTGCACCATGTAGATTGCGCTTCTTCCCTGTCAATGATAAGCAGTCCGCACTTCAATGTCGAACACAGCAACAGTCAAGTTCCTTGACCAAGACCACCTCATCCCTGGTGAGAATCATCCTCTCCTGAGGACATTTGGAGCTGAAAAAGCACACACACAACAAAAAACCTAATTAATAAATGTATCTTGATTACCACAGCAGTATCAATTTGTGTAATGTGCTAAATGTAATGTAAAAATGTAACATTTCACAACCTGCAATAATATAGAACGGTTGCTAATTAGCTTAATGTTCAGTCCTGCAGGTCAATTTCTTATTTTTGGTAATTTCTATTCATACGTACAGTTCACATTTTAAAAAAATGGGACGTCATGGTTATCATCACTCCAATTACAGCAATAAAATGTCATATCAATGGAAATAAATTCATGGTGGATCAATGCACCATTTAATAGCTTGGCTCAAGATTTGAAGTAAACATGCCATAATTTATGCAAAAAGTACTGCACTGCAATTACAATAAACAACATCTATGACACTTACTCTCTTGATGTGTTGTTTGATGCCAATTGTGGAATACAGGAACACAAGTAGGCCTGCCTACCTACGCCTTCCTTCATTTGGACAAGAAGAGTATGTAGCTCTGAAATCCTAAAAAGAAAATAAAGTATCACAAATATGCTTGGAAGTCATGGGAATCTACTTTTAAATCAAGATAGTCTAAATTACTATGTACATAGTTGCATGTCCTATAAAAGTTCTAAGATATAGTGTACATGTGTTCTTACTTTTTCTGGCATGCAAATGCTAGAAATACCATTTATTTTTAAGCATATATATTATTTTATAACCTTTAATATTAGATAGTCTAGTCAATTGTTATTTCATTTAACAGTAGGCAGTACATTAAATAAAGATATAAACTCGAGTTCTGATTACCACCAAAGCCAGATGATCAGGTATACGGTACTATCTATTAACATGATTCTCATACGTAGGTGTAATTGCTACATTAATTAGCATTGCATATGTAAGAATTCTTCAATTAATCATGATTGAGACTAAAATTAATGATGATCTGGCCAGGGGGCCATGCATGCTAACTACGTTGGTAATTTTCAGTCATTCATTCTTTCAATTGCCCTCAATATGTTAAAACAATGTAATTAATCATGTGGTAACAATTCACCAAACTTTTAAAGACCTGATCTCAAACCGATTGCTTACGAGCTCTTTAATTTAGTAGCTTTAAATTATGATTTCATATCTTTGACAAAGCATCAAATATGGAAAGTGAACTATAAATTATATTAAATTACAAACCTGTGTTCATCCAGGGCATCCATGCCAGACTGCTATGGACATTCCAGGGGGTAATAGTACAGGCATGCTTCATTTGTCTTGGTAGTGTCTATAGCCTCCCTCCTCACACAAATCTGAAGAAATTAAAAAGGGAATAAAATGATATCAGTATTTTGGACAGCAGTCACATCACAATTTGATGTATTGGCAATAAGCTACATGTAGTTTAACAAATTACATCACACATGAAATGGCTTTCCATGTTGAAGAAGTTTAGGGTTAATCTTATTTCTTGCCTCTCATGCGTAACTACATGTACAACTCAATACAGTTATAACTGTACGAGGTGAATCGTATATTACAACCACCATCGGTCAGCTGCCGATTCTCACAGCGGACTCCTTACTCCTAGTCCTATCCCTATGAGGAACCCCACGGCTATGGCATAGGGTACTACATCAAGCTTTTAAAAATCGCATCGTTTTGGTTTGCTAAGCTGCTTGGAAAAAATATCACTGATTTAGGCACAGAAAGCAACCTCAAAAAGATACCCTTCTAACCCTACTAACTTGGCCTGACTTGGTAAGAATATTTTTGTGATTTCTATCGAGCCGTTTTACCAAACGCTTACCAAACCAAAATGTTGATGCGTTTTCAATAGTTCAACATACATGTGGCGCTATTGTTCATAAGTGTATCAGTCACCAATTTCCTTGAATGTTGGGTTTGACTACTAATAAATCGACCCGTACACATGAATGAATTACTCATTTCAAGTACATTGATCACATGTGAATGGCTAAATGTATTGAATGTATACTTGCACTATATGTTTGAAATTTTGAGCAATGTTACATATTCCCTCTTCACATATCTTTCTTAAAAATTATACGTTCCGTCAAGACTGCCATCTTGGCTGTTCGAGAATGTACACGAATAAATGGGAATTGACGCATGCGCGTAAGCTTTAATCTTCACCATCACAGCTGCTGTCTCGCCGTGAAATTATGAACCACTTTAGTTCGTAAACAATAAAAAAAAATACAACATGGATAAAAATCATCTTTAAACCAGCCACGAGACAATTCAGGTATATATTCTGCGTAAATATGTGCAATACTTGTGAGTTTTGAGCAAAGAGAATTGTCAAAATTTACTGATCTAATCACGACTTTGTTGCTCCAAAGCCTCCAAAGCTCAGTGCTATGAAGCCCGCTCACTGCGTGACTATTTTCTATATTTCGAGGATTATTTTGTCCGCGGACATTGATTGAAATTGACCCCTTTTTCCGCGTTTTTGGTAACGATCATGCGGTCCCTAATTCACATTGAGTGACCGCACCGGGCTCCAAAGCTCAGTGCTAGTACGAGGCCCGCTCACTGCGTGACTTGGTAAGAGTATTTTTGTGATTGCTACCGAACCGTTTTACCAAACACTTACCAAACCACTGGTCGCAGTAAGCCAGGGTCAGGGTTAGGTTTATAGATCTATGTTTAGGGTTAGGTACTGGGATTAGGTTCAGAGTTAGGTTTAGGGTTCAAATTCATATGGATACACTTATGAACTAGCGCCCATACTATGTAGGACCCCACGCTAGGCAGGAGCGAGAGGGCTACCTTATTCCCAGTAAGACAAGAATAAGATTCAGGCCAGCACCTCTCCCCAAAACTTGAGTCAAGATTAGTTTGATTTTTATCTTATAAATTAGGATCTAGAGTCTCATAAAACTTACTTGAATAGCAAGTTACGTTAGAATATCACGGAAGAGTACATTAATTAGCACCTAAAACAGTATACAAACTCAAAGAGTAGAGAAACGTCGACACTTAACTTGCAGGTATATTACTAATACTAACACCATTGTAAGTACATGGGAACAGTATGTATGCTTATGTACAAAAAACTATATGTGAGCGTGAATTTGACAATAATTATGTAAGAAACATGGTATCTTCAACTTCACAAATCCTACAGTAAATACCACAAGGTCTTACCTCAATACCTGATGTTGATAATTTGCAGAAGAAATCAATAGAGATGATGACGATGACACATTTTCGCCCCAAACTGCTCTTCTGATCCTTCAAGCCCCAACCGCTCAGCTCAAACTGGCGCTAGATTCAAGCTGGCTGCCTCGCGCTCTGATTGGACGCCAAAAATCGCTCATCGGACACACACACTTTTTTTTTTTTTTCATAACACACACACACACACACACACACACACATAACACACACACACATAACACACACACACATAACACACACACACATAACACACACACACTCTCACACACACACACGCACACACACACTCACACATACACGCACACGCACACACACACACACACACGCAATCACACACACAAGCACACGCACACACACACACACACACACGCGCACACACTGACACACACTTACACATACACGCACATACACACACACTCACACACACTCACACACACTTACACATACACACCCACCCCCACACACAATCACACACACACGCACATACACACACATGCACACACACTTACACATACACGCACATACACACCCATGCACCCACACGCAAACACACAATCACACACGTACACGCACATACACACACACGTACACACACTCACACATACGCACGCACACGTACACACACACTCACGCACACACTCACACACACACACACTCACACACACGCACACACGCACACACGTACGCACACACACAATCACACACACATGCACACACACACACACACGCACACACACTCACACATACGCACGTATACACACACCCACTCACACACACACGCACCCACACATACACACGTACACACACGTAGGCCTACACACAAACACACAGACAGACACACACATACGCAGACACACACACAGCCACACAAACACACATGCACACACACACACACACAACTCAGTAAATGTAAATGTCATGACAACTGCTAGCATCATGCATAGTATTGTGAAAATATCATGATCACATCACAATCTGATAATATCATGATAATATCTTGGTTCTTTTGTAAATGGTATCTTTGGAAATATCATGATATAACTGCCAATATCATAGTATTCTAACAAAGATCATGGTAACATGATAATACTTCTGTTAATATCATGATAACATCATGGTACTCCTGCGCATATCATGATAATATCAAAGTTTTTCTGTAACTGTCATGATACTTTTGCGAATATCATGGTAAAATCATAATATTTTGGTGAATATCATGATAATATCATAGTATTTCTGCAACTATCATGATAATTTTGCGAATATCATGATAAAATCATAATATTTTGGTGAATATCATGATAATATCATAGTATTTCTGCAACTATCATGATACTTTTGCGAATATCATGATAAAATCATAATATTTTGGTGAATATCATGATAAAATCATAATATTTTGGTGAATATCATGATAATAGTATAATACTTTTTTGTAAGGGTAGTATGAGAGAGAGATGGAGAGAGAGAGAGAGAGAGAGAGAGAGAGAGAGAGAGAGAGAGAGAGAGATTGGGGGGGGGGGGGTAGTGAAAGGAAGGAGGGAGTGGGAGAGAGAGAGATATATGCAAATACAAAGTGAGAAACAGAATGAGATAAGAGAAGAGAGAAAAATGTGAGTGAGTGTTAGAGAAAAAAACGACATAAAAGAGAGAGAAGACATAGAGAGGGGAGAAATACGTAATTGAGTTAAACATAAAACACGTGAAACGGATGTGGAGCCTGGCATATATGTCCCGAAATCAGTTTTCGCCAAAAAAAAAATGTGATATGTGATCCCAGGTGAGAAATGACTGTCATCATTTCATCGAGTTGGTGCTTTATTCCTTTCGTGTCTGTCTTGCGTATTTTCTGGCTAGTCTAGGTTTGATCTTCCCATACACACGTCCGCTGAATTCGTAGTAACAGTCCCAGTGCAAGAAGCCGTTGACGTCATAATGAGACAGTATCGATTTATTATGATTGGTGTTGGAAGTCTCCGGTGAAGGAGCGGAGCGAGAGGAAGGTGTGTGTGTGTGTGTGTGGGGGGGGGGGGGGGGTAGTATCCCCCCGCCAAATAATGCATTAAAATCACATTTTAGCGCATACTTCAAAATTATATTCTGGGTCGTTACAATTGTAGACCTCATTCACGAGTATGATTCCTTTTTTTATTTCTGAACTGATTTTCATCCACTTATCGAATTTCTTTGCGGATATACTGATATATTGTTTTGCTGTGACCTTGAACTATTGTAAGGATGATTGTACAGACCACCGCCTCCTAAATTCATTTTTTTACGATATATTGGATCACATCGCGCTATGGTTCTCCGAGGTAGACCACATTGTGATGTTTCACTAATGTAATCACGCGATTGCCACTGATACGTGGGGAATAGATGTTGATATTCTACAGCTTAACTTTTTTAACCTTGTTTTTTTTTCCCTTCTTCTTGTTCTTGTTCTTCTCCTTTTTCTTTCGTGCTCCGTCTTCTTCTTCTTCTTCTTCTTCTTCTTCTTCTTCTTCTTCTTCTTCTTCTTCTTCTTTCTTCTTCTTCTTCTTCTTCTTCTTCTTCTTCTTCTTCTTCTTCTTCTTCTCCTTCTTCTTCTGCTTTTTCGTCCTCTCCTTCCTTCCCTTTGTCTTCTTCTCCTTCTTCCATTTTCCATTAATAAAATCATGATATGTATAAACAAATAATAAAAGATAAAATAATACGTAAAATCTCCAATGGGAGCCAAGCTCATCACATGAGGCCCTGTACAACATTAAGTATTAGTGTGACTGATGCCGTGGCGTTAAAATGAAGACAGAGGTCTCGACGGGAATTTGCTGCTTTGTTTGACGTTTATTTCTTGTAGAAATTCCGTGAAAACTGAATTTCAAAGCAAATTTGTCCCCAACAACAGTCCATGCCTTGCTGCTGTGTCAGTCAATATATTGTGCAAGTACTGGCCACAAAGGGCGCTATTTACTTAAAACCAAAACAACAGCAACAATAACAAAGTTTGTAAACTGTGATTCAACTTTCACTACAATTAGCATCACAAATTAATCACAAAAATCACAACAAACATGATTTTTCTAAATCGATTCTTATGCATTAGTTTCCATAATTTCGTTCACTCCCGCCCCCTGTCTTTGGTTAAAGCTGTGCTGTAGTATGTCAACATTACTCTTCCATCCTGTTAACTTGAAATCCAGTATAATTCTTGTTAATTGGTTACATTTTCCACGCAATGGTAGATCAGGTATATTGAACAATTTTGATCTCAACTCCTTTACCAAGAAGTATTTAAGCATTGTTTAATAACTTTATCCGGTTCGAAGGAAAACACTTCATGGACAGGAATGCCAAACCGTCGTTTGAAATTGGAATATGAAAACAGCAAATGGAGAGAAAAGCTGATATAGGACGGGAGGCGGGGGGGGGGGGGGGGGGGTAAACGATTGACGAATAACACCACTGTTAACCCGAATCACGGAGATCACAGACTGCATCTCGCTAGTACTATCCTGACTTCCAGATTATTGGACATTTCCAATCCTAAGTATATACAAAAAATATAAACAATAGCTAAATAAATAAATACATAAATAAATTAATGGGTGTGGCTGCCTGCTCATTTTCAATTCCATCTTCAGCTCGAGACGAAGGGAGAAAAGAAAAGAATGAAAGAGTGACTTTAGTCTTAATCTTCTAAACTCTATTTTTAAAGGTTTGAATAACAAATGTCCAAAAGCCTGGAAGCCAAGCTACGCATACTTGTACGTGATCAGGTAAACATTGGTGTGCGTGACCACAGATCTACACATCCAGGATGCGACGCACCATCCCTGGATCCAGTTCACTTCGATAAATGCACCTTGTCAAGACTGGACGTTTTTTCACGCTTGGATCCATCCTCCACGCATTTACAATGAAGTTGACGGGATATCATAATTTCGTTCTTGCTATTTTGCTATTGAGCGTCACTGATTTCTCCCTTGTATATGTCGTGAGTATTTTATCAACATTTATCATGATCATTAGTAGTTTTCTTTCATTCCTCTCCTTCTTACCCCTTCTCTCTTCCTGGCTACGTCTCATCACTTGTCTCGCCCTCTCTCTCTCTCTCTCTCTCTCTCTCTCTCTCTCTCTCTCTCTCTCTCTGTCTCTGTCTCTCTGTCTCTCTCTCCCGTCGCTTTCTCTCCTCCTACAACTCGTCTCTCTCTACTTGTATCTCTTAATACATATTCATGTATATGATATAGGCCTATATATTTCTCCCTCTCACTCTCTCCATCTGTCTGTCTCTCTGTCTCCCTGTCTGTCTGTCTGTCTCTGTCTGTCCTTGTCTTTCTGTCTCTCTCCCTCTTTAATTTTCTTATTGTCATTTTCCCCTTCACATCCCTCTCTCCATTTCCTCTCTTTTCCTTTCTCTCTCATAGCCCCCCCCCCCCACCCCCCCCCTCTCTCTCTCTCTCTCTCTCACACACACACACATCTCCCTCCCTCCCTCTCTCTCTCTCTCTCTCTCCTTCTATCTTTTCGTTTTTGTTAGCTTATGTATGATTTTGTTCATTTTAAAAGTGTTTAACATAGTTCCCTGTGTTTTTATGATGATTCGAATTATTTTCTGCGAGGATATTTTGACACAAAACTAAATTATGCGTTGACACACATAATTCTTTGAAAAGGTTTTATCATTCCATCAATGATAACATTATGTCTTACGTCCGTATGTACGCACATTAAAGGCGCTGTCACACCTTGGCGTTTTAGACAGCGTATGCCTGACGAATGACTATGCGTAAGTAGGGCATAAGTTGTGTACGCCAGCAATACGCTAAGCATTTGTTGGAATACGTTACTTTTAAGTTAACGAAGCGTTCGATACTAATACGTTATGCATACGTCCAACTCGTTATGAATACGCTAAGTATACGCCCAGAGTTGAAAAAAATCAAAGTTCAGCGTATGCCGACGTTTTAGAGAAATTTTGATACGTCGGGCACACGCTGTCTAAAACGCCAAGGTGTGACACCACCATAACGATGGTTTTGGAGAGCATTAACTCTTGTGCCCTTGAGGTATTTCTACACTGGTAGCACACACCGTTTCCACATGGAGGCTGGCAGATAAGGAGTTAACCAGGATTGATTATTGGTGTACCCATGGTTGCATCTGATTCTGGGTTCGGGAAGATTTCGGGTTCAAACCCAGCGTCTGCCACTTGCGTTCTTCGTGAAAACATTTTACATTCACGGAGCTGTTCTAAGGAACCAGGTAGGATCCGTATTGATAATTCGGGGCCTTCATTAAAAGCAGCGTTCTCACTGATGGGGCTATCCTGAGGACGTAAGAAAGTACCATTATCATTAGTTGTAGACAGAGAGAGAGAGAGAGAGAGAGAGAGAGAGAGAGAGAGAGACAGACAGACAGACAGACAGACAGACAGAGGGAGAGAGACAGAGAGAGACAGCGAGGAGGAGAGGGGGGGGGAGATAGAGGGAGAGAGAGAGAGAGAGAGCGGAGGGGGAAGTAAAGGAGTGAGGAGGGGAGAACGGGAAAGAGGGAGAGAGGGGAGGGGGGGGGGGCAAAGAGATGGTAATCAGATTTATTGTAAATGCATGTCGCCATATAAGCGGACATACAGGCATAATATAGGACAAAGAGGGAGAGGGGGGGGGAGATGCAGACATAAATAACGAAAGAGGGACGAAAGTGGTGGGCACACTGAAGAGAGAAAGGCAATCTAAAAGAGATAGACATTGGTAGATAGAAGAAACGAAGGGAGCGCTACGGATCCGCGACAGAGGCACAGTGACAGCTTGATTGTGCTGGCTCCCCTGGGCACATGCCATTTATTAGTGGAGTGAACGTGCTCCAAATTTCTCGTCCAAAGATCCCCACCCCTACCAGCCGCCAGAATGACTGGATGTAGAAAAAAAAACACAACAGGCGAATATTATAATCATCTGCTCTTCCGAAGATTCGAAGAAAAGGTAAACCTAATTAATTATACAATGTGCAAACATAGCCATTCACAATACCCCTATGTGTTACGATAGAAAGGTCACATAGATTTCGTTTAAGTGTACCGATGCCTTTGTAGTGACCATGATTTCTATTCATTTTTTTTAGCGTGGTGACAGAGCTGATACAACGTCCGGACCAACGATCGCACAATCGACCTCGGATTGGGTAGAAGAGCAGGGATCTAGCTCCAGCCCGCATTCAGTCGTCGATGAATTTGGAGTCAGCCCTTCGAGCTCGCACTCAGTCATCGAGGAAGTATGGGGAAGCAGCGGATCCAGCGACGCGCACACCGACGCACACCATGGTATGACGTCACCACATTGTCATTGTTTGACGGAGTTTCCCGACTACGTGACGTGTAGTACGCACATGGACCCCGAGTATGACGCAAGGCTCAGGGAGGCGGAGACAGAGGTAAGCTTACTGAAGAAAATACCGTCCATGAAAAAATAAGTAACTATTATACAGTGCTTGATTAGAAATCATGACAACGCAAACCCCTTGGTGCATAGGCCTATATTTTGTCATGTACACGTACGTTACATGGCAACCACCACGTTTCATTTAGTGTTCATATCAAGTTTATCTAAATACTGAAACAATCCGGGTCCATCGATTATAAATTCTTATCCAATTCGTCAAATTCCCTTTTCATTCAAGAGTACAGCGTATAAACCAGTCTTTATCGATGAATAAATGTTCCTTAAACATAAACATTATCCCATAACACCCAACCCTAGTCCTAACCCGTAACATTTAACCCCATACCCAAATCTTAGATAATTACTGCAGACGAAATTGGAGTTGTACGAAAAGTAAAAAGGCAGTGAATCTTTTTTGATAGCCAAGATGATAAGTCTAGGTTGTGGCAGGCAATTTGGTATGTCAGAAAAACAATGGCATCAACGGGCTTTCATACAACATGTATATTTCTTCTGTTCCAAGTACTTCAAATCATTATTTTATTGGTACACCAAAACATCAGGTCGCCCGTCTCCGTCGTCTTGTGGACGAATACAACGATACGACGTCGAGACTCCTTAGCGATCTCGAGCTCGTGGAAACTCAGCTGAACCTCACCCAGGAGACGCTACAGCACGTGCTCGATGGAACCGTGGTCATCACCGTGGTCGAACTCGAAGTTTTCCAGAACGACCTCAAGGACATGTCACTCGTCCTGGAAAAGTAAGACTGTCACGATGACGTCAATGATGACGGTTGTGGAGGAGACAGTTGTGATGGTGACAGTGATAACAGTGACTGTGTTGACGCAGGTGATAGCGATGGTTGAGTTAATGGTATGATTATGAAAATGGTAACGGGAATGTTGATGATACTGATGATTATGATGATGATGATGAGGATGATGATCATGATGATGATGATGACAATAATGATGATGATACTGGAAATGGGGACGACATCAATGAATAAGAAGGGGAATGACGAAGAGTAGAGGAACTGAGGAAGAACGGTTCACGTGGAAGAGCTTGATATGAAAGTTATACTTCATGCGGTGTAATATTAAGAGATTTAAATTCCGTCAATTATGTTAATACTACGCTCAGAATTCATTTTGAGTACTTTTCTTGCTCCCCATTCCATGTATTTCTGTGTAGAGTTGAAAAGATTGCTGGCGACCTACCGGAAGTACAAGAGCTGAGGGAAGAGGTAAGTAAGTTTAGTCTATCTGCCCCTGCCCCCCCCCCCTCTCTCTCTTTCGCTCTCTCTCTCTCCTTTTCTTTATCTTTCTCTCTCTTTATCTTTCTCTCTTTCTCTCTTCCTGTCTGTTTCCTTGTCGCTCTGTCTCTCACGTGCCACTGACCTTACTTCATGTCTGTCTCTTTATCTCACCACCCCCATCTGTCTGTCTCTCTTTCATTTCATCTTTTACATTCTCTCTTCATATTTTCATCTTTCCTTATTTGCATTTGAAAACCCCTTTGTTAACAAAACGATTGCTTATTCCATTGTCAGGAGACGTGATCATGGAATATTTGCTAATGGATGCATGTTTCGTCATTAAAATGTTATTCATTATTTTCTTCCAGATTCTGGCCAAAGGAAAAGACACCATTTCATTGCAAACAATAAAAAACATACCAAATAACTGATCTAAAAGATAAAAAATGTTGTTTCCTTTCCTTCTCATTTAGTTGGATAACCTCACAAGAACTTTGCACGATCTCCACGTCACAGCTCCGAGCGAAATGCACGAGCTCCACCGACAAATTGATGAGCTAAAGGCAAAATTGGCCGAATGTGAACGATCTCTTTCAGAAATACCCAAAGACGATGAGATATTCCAGCCTTGGAATGATTTTCCATCTCAAGGTGAGATTTGTATCACACATTTTGCTCATCATTTCTCTTATCGCCCTCCCCCCCCCCCCCCCCCCCCCCCGGTTCTCCACACCGCATGAAGAAAACTCGTCCCATGATGCACCGCGCAGCCACATTTACTTTCTTTTGGGTTTGTATTCACGTCCGATTCCGGTCTAGTGTAGATCTAGTAGTGTGTTAGACTGATAACGGACATGACTGCAAAAACAAAAATAGGATGTTGCCGCCGGGTGCATTGGGGAACGATAGTCTTTAGGCCTATTATTATGCGGGTGGAGAATAAGCGAGTTCGTAGTTGCAATGTGCGCATGAGCAGATTATTGCTGGTACGAATGACCTCGGGTCAATCGTACAACTCACAGAATAAAGTGAAAATTCAATAGATAGTCGACCACGTTTCTATTCATTACCATACGACGATATGACAACAGTTATTCAGTTTTGAAAAGTAGTAAAAGAATATTCCACCATGTGCACCTGTTTGTATTGTTGTTCTGGACATACTGTAAAATGTATTTATACCCATCATCAACACAGCTTAATAAGCATATCCCAGTCCATATTGTCCAACTATGATGCAACTGCCAACTGGTATATTGCAACGAGTCGACTGCCAGCAAATATGTAATAAATCAAGAGAATGATGGGCTATGTTCGGGTCATGTTTTCAGTTTAATCACTCCCACTTCTGATCAAAAAGTGTAAGTGGTATTGAAAAAAATATGTCTCAGTTGTCAAAATAAGTTAAAATATATTGCATGTTATACATTCGATTTGTTTACATGACATATACACAATTATTAATATAATTATGTATGGATACTAACATAGGCCTACATAAATACATCGATGTACTAAGATAAAATTAATGTATCGAATACAAGGGGTGGGGAAGGGGTGGGGGGGGGGGGTGGTCGATAGATAACGACACACTGCATTGTTCAGTTCGGGACGCAATTCAACACGGGCGCAGGAGGTTTAATCAACATACAATTAACTTCATATAGCTTTCGAAATTAGACATCACCGGCCCATGGAAACCACATTTGCCTGCTACACATCTCCATTGCAAACGGGAATGAGAGGGTAAACGAGACGCGAGTTACGTATTCTTCAGGTGTATTTTGAATGTGCGTTAAGTGATGGTTTGTCTGATGGTAGTTCTCTTGGTAATTTTTGCTCCCCCAGACAGCTGCCGTGACGTCATCTACGTGTCGGAGCCGTTCACAGTTCGAATGACTGATCAAGATAGCGGGGTGTGGTTTAGAGACCCTGTTCCTGAGAACTACCCCATGGTGTACTACTCTCCTTTCTACAACATGTAATTATCATTTGATATGTTTTACTATCTAAAAGAGACATTTAGGCATATATTCTGTAGAAAGGATAGGGTAACTCATCATAGAAAATGAGTGAAATAGAGTTCTCCGCTTTACTGAGTGCATGCCTTAAGTGTTATTTTCAATGTTAGTGTTAAGTTATGCTTTGTAGTCGTATGTCAAAATATGTCACAAAGTGTATTAGTTTGTGGCACAGTTAGGTAGCTTACAAAGATTCAAGATTCAATTTTTATTTTTCCACACAAAAACAACAAAAATAACCATGTAAATTCAGGTATAATAAATGTAACAAAAATCAAACAATATTTAACCAACACTTTTATTTTATGATGTGTACTGTATTATTCGATGTTTGTTTGAAGGAAAATCAATATTTTCAAATCAAATCGAAATTTTCAGAATGTCACTACAATTGGACCGCTTTGCCAACGTGGCTGATTTCCGTGACGGATCCCGGTACGAGAGCCAATTCCTGTTGCCGCGGGACCTCCCAGCCCAAGGAACGGGTATGGTTGTCTACAATGGCTCGCTGTACTACCACCCATACCGCACGCAGGAGATAGTTAGGTTGGTTCTCACCTTCATGAATATATCTTTTTTATCGTCCTCTCCTCTCGTCTTCTAGTCTTCATAATTGTATTTTCAGCAATGTAATATCACTTGGAAAAAGAGATCTGTACCGTTTACGTGCTACGATCGCACTATGCACCGATAATACACGTGGATCACACACTGTAGTAAGTTGTCTATAACTATAGTAACAGAAGTTATTATTGTAAAAAAAAAATGTATTTATTTGGTCCATTTAAAGATACATATATGGAAATTCATTTTGTTCACATGATAAAAAATGGTAAAAAATATCTAACATTGAAAATACAAACTCATTTTTACAGATTAATTGACAACATTATACATACAATGTACTACAACAGTGAAATTAAACAGAAACATTCCAAGTCAAACCAATGGGTTTACGTAAAATGACAAATAATGGCAGGTTTTACATAAAACAAACTGGTGTTATATCATACATACTATCGTGCAATAATGTGATATTAATGTACAATTGAATTAAATAGTATTATATTGTGTTATACCAGGGAGGTGGGGATTCACTCCCACCTGCCTGGTTATACACTGTTGAGTGTATGATCTAATCAAAAACGAATAATCTATCAGTTTATAATATCGTGGTTGCAAAGATGATTATAATTTTATGAAACTTGGGTTGATTTTTGTGGACATTTCTACGCAATGGATTAGAGGAGGAAGCAAACTCTACTTTGTGATCCTCTCTATTCCAGGTACCATCTCGAGAACCAAACCGTGGCTGCCAGCGTACAACTTCCCGATGCGGTGGTCGGCAATGACGGGTCGTACACGCGCTCACGTTTTACCGACATCGACTTGGCAGTCGACGAGTTCGGCGTTTGGGCCATCTACGCAGCGCAATTTGACAACGGTAAGTACTTCCAAAGAATAAAATGGGGCGTTGGTGTGGATGGGTGTGTAGTGGGTATATATATTTGTATCATAATTATTAGTTCCAAGTATGCTCAGACCACAGTTGCTCAGACCACATTATTTCAATTAAAATGCAAGAACTTTCTCTGTGTACAGTTTATGTTTGTAGGCTAGTATATAGAGCTTTATAAAAAAAAAACTCTCTCTCTCTTTCTCTCTCTCTCCCTCTCTCTCTCTTTCTCTCACACACACACACACACACTCTGCTCTCTCTCTCTCTCTGTGCGTCGCTTCATTCCGTCTTCTGAATGTCTACGTGTCTCTTTGTCTTTCGTTCTCTGTCTCTCTTTCTCTCTTCCCTTTCTCTCCCTCTTTCTCCTTTGCTCTATATGTTGTCCTATATCTTATCCCTGCATTGCCTTACCTCTCTTTCTTTAATTCACCCACCTTCCATTCTCTCTTTCTCACTCACCCCTTTTCAATCCCTCAATCTCTGCATTGTTATGTCTCTCTCGTTTGCCCCCCACTCCCTCCCCCATCCCCCACATTTCTCTCCTCCCTTCTCTCTCTCTCTCTCTCTCTCTCTCTCTCTCTCTCTCTCTCACTCTCTCTCTCTCTCTCTCTCTCTCTCTCTCTCTCTCTCTCTCTCTCTCCCTCCCCCATCCCCCACATTTCTCTCCTCCCTTCTCTCTCTCTCTCTCTCTCTCCCTCTCTCTCTCTCACTCTCTCTCTCTCTCTCTCTCTCTCTCTCTCTCTCTCTCTCTCTCGCGCGCGCGCGCGCGCGCTTTCTTTCTCTCTCACATTTTTGCTGATTCTCAGCGGTGACAGTCGTAGAGCGCTTCGACCCGGTTACCTTGGCGACTCTTGAGTTCTTCGCGGCGCCCTTCGCTAAGCAGAGCGCGGGAGACTGCTTCATCGTCTGCGCCAAACTCTACTGCACCACCAGCCACGCCGGCACGAGTGTAACGGTGAGTTCTTCAGCAACCTGAAAGAAGCATATTAGTGAAGTTGTGAAGAAAATCCGTCAAGGAAAAGGAAGTTATGACTTTTTAAAGTTTTAATTTTATGACGTCACTTGCGAGTTGCTCTCCCATTATCATGATTATGGTGTGTACTGTATGATTCCACGAATTGCTCTTTTTCTGTTTTTGATGAAGGAATTAATATTTTTCTTTATGCAAAAAGCTGTGTCTAATGATATGCACAGGTAAAATGCTATATATATCGTTTTTAGAAAAGTGATATATTCAAACAATATATTACACAACAATTAATGGAAAGCAACTCGCACGTGACGTCACAAAATTAAAAATATCATACCTCTCTTTTCCTTTGACAGATTTTCGTCAAAGTTTCACTAATTTTTTTCTGCTTTTATCAAAACCAACTTATATTAAGGGTGGACTTTCCCTTTAAGATCTCGAACGGTAAATCGAGCTCACTATTCGTTTACTGTTTGTGTGCCAGATGTATATCCCCCCCCCCCAATAATGTACACAAATCCTATTAAGCAGCATCTTATCTGGAGCAGAAAGGGTTACACGCAACTGACCGATCGGAGCACAATACTGCACACCATAACAGTGACATGGTAACTGATTTTGCGGACAGTAATTATTTGCTGAATCTCAAGGAATGCTGACATTAATCGGCTCACTCTACGACAATTCCACTTTAACCCTATAATTACATTGACCTATATAGATACTTATGCACGATTGGTCCAAATTCCGTCACGTGACCACCACAACAAGGGGTAAGAGTTGTGATATTTCACAACATGACGTAAGATATATAACTCCCCTCGAGGATCTTAAATGTTATATTGTCCCTCATGCCAGGCAATATCTGTATAATATGCCATGGTCGCAGTTTTCTACCAGTAATACACGCACATCATATAGCGCAGTGCTCTGTTTGGCAAATAAGGATTAAGACATGTCTAAAATATCCACTTTTGTTGCATTCATTTTTTGAAGGTCCAATCCGTGTATGACCTCCGGAGGGACGAGTTCCGCGTGCTCGAGCTCCCATTCGACATCCGCTACGGCCGGATGACGTCACTCGACTATAATCCCCGTGATCAGAAGCTCTACGGGTGGGACCACGGACATCAGGTCGTCTACGATCTGACCTTTGACCCACAGCACGAAACACAGCACGAACCACAGGAAGAGCTGCCGCAGGATTCCAGCACGACGCTGCTGCCCTCCGACAGCGACATCCCGCTCGATTACCAGTAGAAAGCATAGTGCGATGTCGATGTGGTATTTGGAGTTCCGGGAACGTTTTTATAATCAAATATGGAGGCATACATAGTCAATGTAATTACATTATGTCACTCACAACTCCCTGCGCTTATTGGAAGCACTATGCGAACGTTTCAATAAGGCCTGACCCCACAGGATACACATTCGTGCGTCACGTTACTACAGTATGCAAATGTGTCAAAGTGTCAGTGCGTCAGTACGTCAGTGCGCCCTCTTCATGAAAACTAATGCGTCAGCCCGCAGCAGACGACGTACATAGTCCGGATGATACAGTCCGAATGATGCGTTAGACGGTAAGGTAACACTAATTTTGACGCATGGATGTGACGCATCAAGATGGAAGTATCACATGTAAATAATTACAAACTTATTGGGCGTTTCAGAAGGGAGGAGCATTTATGTGAAGTTGGCTATTATAACGATGGCTTTTCCCCTCATTGTTTCCATTGGCCTATATCCTGTTCTTCCAGCCACTTCCCTCTTCCCCCTTCCGCCCTTCCTCTCACTCTTTCTTCCCTTCCTTCTCCCCCTTTCTTTACTCATTACGCTTCCGCCTGGTTTCCTGTCACTCCTCTCTTCTTAATTTGCCATTAATTACCTCTTGTTCACCCCTTCTCCTATCCCTGTCACCCTATTTAAATTTTGATTTCGTTTAATTCTGCCTTTCTGTTGTCGTTT
>OZ022590.1:15762268-15774768 GCA_963669155.1 Arbacia lixula | reverse complement strand
AATTCTCTATGACTCTGCCTCTCCCTTCGTTATAACTAGATATGTACGTCCTTTTGCTATTACTCTGTATTTCTCTTTCTTAATTGCTCTCTCATTTTTTTTTTTTTTTACTTCCGCCTGTTCTTCGTAACCACCCCTATACCCCTACCCATATCTCTCCCTTTCTCTCTTAATTTCCCTCTACCCCCCCCCCCCAACCCCGCCCCTCTCTCTCTCTCTCTCTCTCTCTCTCTCTCTATCTCTCTCCCTCTTTCTCTCTCACTTTCTCTCTCACTCCCCCCCCCCACCGCCTCTCTCTCTCTCTCTCTCTCTCTCTCTCTCTCTCTCTCTCTCTCTCTCTTCCCCTCGCTGTCTCTTTTTGTGTACACGGTAGCGGGAACCCGTAATGCTCTTTCTCGAAGGAATCCCTTTTCCCCTGATTCTTCGGCAAGGCTCAGATAGTCATTTGCTACTTCAGTGAACTCTCTTACCCATTGTCATTACTCATTCGTATGCTAATGCATATCTGGCTGTGTTCACAATCGCAAATATCGACCCAAGCCTTTCTCTCACGACACGCTATTGTGAATACGATGGTGGGCGGGATCAGCTGTAAACACAACGCAATTCCACACTGAAACCATTCACTGTATAGCTATGTACATATAGTCGGCAGTTCGGCATGCTACTGATACTCGGCAAGTGTTGTTTGATTTCTGGTTTCTTCGTGTTCATATATATTTAATCGCATAGGTTTCGACAAAGTATGCTTTAGCAGACGCTGGAGTTCGGTTGCCCCCGTCGCACCCGGACAGGCACTTCGCTGTTCTAAGAGGACAGGATATCTCTGCGTTCAACTTTACAGGAAATTGAGGAATTAACCATTAAGTTCGCCTAGTAAGCCCTCGACTGCACAGGAGGATACACACTCATGCTCTCCTTACTGACTGCTTGACAGCTCGGATTCATGTTTGGAATATTCTTGGATTATTTCTCAAGCACCATCCGTCCGGCCTAGATGTGTACACCCTCATCATCTTCACAGCAGCCTATCATGCCTATAGCCCCTACGTATCTGGGAATACATGTAAGTAGAGCGGGTAATGATTATATGAACTATTATTGGAGTTTAATTTCCTGTGAAGTGTTTTTACGTTTCTGCTGGTACGGTCACGTTTCATGTAAACAGCCTCATCACGAGTCCGCAGCAGACGACAGGACTATATACAGCTATCGATCATGGTTGTTTGGAAGTAATTTGTATCAGAATATACGCGCTATTTACTATTAATGAGGTACACGTGGGTCAACGTGAGTAGCAATTAATACCGTTACAAGGTCGTGGATTACCCTTAATCTATTAATCCAGCCGCCTATTGTGGAGACATAATCCCGTGTGAAATCATCACGTGATCTAAACGTCCGCCTTATCGGGAGTATAAGTTATTCTTGCGGTGTGGTAAGTAATAAGCCTCTCTGCTATGTACACAGCATTAACATTATACTTCTTTAATCCTAGACTAAAGCCCCAAATTTGTCCTAAAGTGAAAATATCATTAAATATTCACATGATTACTTCAAGGAAAGTGATTGATGAAATTTCACAAAACCCGTTTCTAAAAAGAGTTACATTAACAGTCTACACTGTAAAGTGTATAAGATCAAGAGAAGGGAGTTGAGAGAGGGCAAATGAGAAGAGGGAACAAAGCCTAAATCTTGATTTAATGCAGAAACTCACTGTATTAAAAAGTAGGGTAGTCATTTGCAAGACAACAAATCAAAGTATCTAATACCATTAAAGAAAAGAAGCCGAGACTGGCGCGAACGACAGTCGAGACTGTCGTGCATTTTGACTTTTCTGATGTCACTGGAGGTGTGCGTTATTTATTATTTTTTTTGTCAAAATGAGACTTTATTGCGACAAACAAATGTGAAATTCGTTTTCAGTGGATAATTTTGCATAGATAAGTAGGAACTTTTTTTTTCTAATTTAGTAACCCTTTAAGACTTAAGCATTATGCATCCATGCAGTATATTGTAGCTCATGAATGCATACTACGTACTGATTTCTTCACATCAATTTTGAAATTTAATACCAACATCAACCAGTTTATTAGTTGCAAGTGTACGTGCAATGCATGTTTCAGAATACAATTGATTCAAGGAATTTATTCAATTTACTCCTGAAACATACCTAGCATAAAAAATGTGGTATACCTGTAACTATCTTTATTACCCTGTAAGGCACGTAATGTCCGACCGTAATAGAGGTAAGATGTAATCGGTATAAACTAGCCTATGCCTATGTGATAGGTGTCGCTCCTATTTCTATGCATCCTCCTCGGATAGAAAAGTTCGTAATTACACCATGGTCAGACAACCCACTGAATAAAAACTACTAGACTGCTGACTGGGATTTTTTTTCATGAAGCTGTCTTGGATGACTTTATGGATGTAAAGGCATTTTGCAGTGTGCCCGGAACAACGACAGAAGCAGGTGCAAATGGGAGAATGTCATTTCACTGCCTTGTCAGAGCTGAATAGCAGTTGCCATATTTGCATGGTAATAAATTGAAATGTAGTCGACTTTCTAATGAATCCCATGTTACTCTGTGGGTAGTGAAATTGACCTGAGGTCATTTTCTACCAGCAACAATCGACTCATGCGCAAATTGCAATTACGAAGTGGCTTATTCTGTCTATCATACCTTGAGCTAACAATAGAATATTTTTGCCTTTGTGTGTCTTTCTCATGGTCAACCCTCAATAGTCAAATAAGCTAGATATTCGTTGGAACGTGAATGTAAATAATACGCACCGCAGAATAATTCGTTGTGATGTATTCATATCTTTCCCCCTGACTGTGTAGTAACATGTTATTACATTCACCTGTTGTTGTGGACTCTTGTAAATGTTAAGTTCAAAAACACGTTGTTGCAATGTACACTCCAGCTCAAAGGAATTGGCATAAGGAAAGGTAAAGGGAAGAAAGAGAAGGAGCTGCAGTTTTAAACCGCGGTGTATTTTGTCCAGTTCAGCATGAAACACGATGCTTTAGCCTAAAAATAATCATGTTTCATGCTGAACTGGACAAAATATACCGCGGTTTAAAACTGTGGCTCCTTCCCTTTCTTCCCTTTCCATTTCCCTATGCCAATTCCTTTTAGCTGTAGTGTAGGAAGGCCTGTGTTTCCTTGATGTAGGCTTCTTTATTCAGTTGGCCAAGATTTATAATTCAACAACTGTGTGGGAATGATATCCTTCAAGATACAAACAAAACAGAAAAAAGTATAAATGTCATAATATAAAAAACTTCAACTCTTTAGAATTAATCTTTATATACATGTGAGATACAAGATGTTTTTCTTCTTGTAATATGACAAACAATTTCATATCCCTACTCAAATAAATCATTAATACATGTAATTATTATCCCTGTAGTATTGTTTTAACTGAGTTTTTATCATTATACAAAAATGATTTCAGAATACATGTATCTTCATGTGAGTGTTCCACTTGAGTTCATGTGTCACAAACTTTAATGCGTTTTGTCTAAACCTCACTCTACCTTTTAATTACACATTGAGTATATCAATTCTTAAACAAACCTTGATTGTAGCATGATAGATGATAATCAAGGTAATTAAGGTTTAAGCAAACTACTGCAACAAGCTTGTGTGGGCATCTTTGCAAAATGTTGTCGCGTCGCTTACCGGAACTTTTTTACATGTACTCTTACTTTCAGACTAACAATCAAGATCTATGTTTATCTCATGCCACCTGTATTTAGTGATTCAATTTCAATGAGTGGAATTCCCTCCGAATCTATTCGTTTTGGCTAGTCGGACCCTGGTCGGACCAGGGAGGTGTTAGGAAGGAGTAGAAACTCGAGCATATTACATTCAAACATCTGTATGGGCTCTAAAGCGTGCTCATGAATGTCAAAATAATTCCATAATCATGACAATGCTTTGATGTTCCATGTGTCGAGCCGACATTTAGCTGATGTCAACTTGAAAAGAAATTTCTTTAATTTCCCATTTGTCTGTAGACGTTTTGTTTTTGACAAATTCGTTTGCAAATTATAAGGAAGTTAACGGCAGATAATGACAGATCCTAATTCTCTGCTTTTGTTTCGAAAAGTATTGAGGAATCATTAAAAATCGGACATATAAGCTGTTTGTATTAATTACAAAATTGACCAATTTCTCCACTTTCCGACAACTTGTGCATTTGGGAGATTCAACCACCCTCAAAATGATATATTAAGCTGTGTGTTATCATTAACGGCGTTTGTGTGTGTTTGCGTGAAGCAGAGATATTTTACTTGAAAAACTTGTTTATTTGTGTTTGCTGATACCTGTTGTGCTCATGGAAGTATTAATGTCATTAACAGATCGGGACAAGCGAAATGAGACTGTACATTTCTTTTGTTCTCTCTGAGAAACCGTTGCCACACAATCATGTTCATAATTGTTCAAACACCTGAACAGCACCTGTTGAGAACACCATAACTTTTCAGTGGCTTGGCACATGGGTTCAAAGAAAGAAAGTTGCTTCTTATCCTTCCATAACACATCCCTGGTCGGACAAAGCTCGGGCAAGCCTTGGGGTTACCATTAGTAATATATTGTTTGAACGATGTGCAAACAATTTACATGCATAACGAAAATAACATACATGCGTGTTTACAATGGACTAGCATATTGTATGGGCGGTTCGTGTTATGTAACGGGGATGAGTAAGGGGGGGGGGGGGGGGGGTAATCCAGCACTGCGTGTGGTCGTATAAACCATGAAGTGTGTTAATTGTATATATATATATATATATAAAAAAAAAAAAGAAGCTTATTCAATTGTTGTCTGGATCAGTCACGGGGCACACCTGGATAATGAATGGATGAAGTGAAGTAACTGCCATTCGAACTACGGTTGCAAATGCACATTTTCAATATACATGTATGCAAATGTACTGCCCGTCGTGCATTATGTTACTAATGGTTTCCTCAAAGCTTGTCCGAGGTTTGTTCAACGAGCATCATCTTATCAGGGAGGTGTTACGAAGGAGTAGAAACTCAAGCATAATATATTCAAACATCTGTATGTGTTCTAAAGCGTGCTCATGAATGTCAAAAGCATTCCATAATCATGACAATGCTTTGATGTTCCATGTGCCGAGCCGACATTTAGCTGATGTCAACTTGAACAGAAATTTCTTTAATTTCCCATTTATCTGTAGACGTTTTGTTTTTGACAAATTCGTTTGCAAATTATAAGGAAGTTAACGGCAGATAATGATAGATCCTAATACTCTGCTTTTGTTTCGAAAAGTATTGAGGAATCATTAAAAATCGGACATATAAGCTATTTGTATTACTTACAAAATCGACAAATTTCTTCACTTTCCGACAATTTGTGCATTTGGGGGATTCAACCACTCTCAAAATGATATATTAAGCTGTGTATTATCATTAACGGCGTTTGTGTGTGTTTGCGTGAAACATGGATATTTCACTTGAAAAACTTGTTTATTTGTGTTTGCTGATACCTGTTATGCTCATGGAAGTATTAATGCCATTGACAGAACGGGACAAGCGAAATGAGACTGTACATTTCTTTTGTTCTCTCTGAGAAGCCGTTGCTACACAATCATGTTCATAATTGCTCAAACACCTGAACAGCACCTGTTGAGAACACATAACTTTTCAGCGGCTTGGCACATGGGTTCAAAGGAAGAAAGTTGCTTCATATCCTTCCATAACACATCCCTGCAGAAACCATGAAGTGTGTATATTGTATAATAAAGCAGCTTATCTATTGTTGTCTGGATCAGTCACGGAGCACACCTGGATAATGAATGGATGAAGTAATTTCAAAGCTTGTCCGATTAGCACCATCTAATTAACTGAGAGTGCATTCCAGCCTTTAAAGCTGAATCGGGAACCACAGCTGATTTAATAACGCACTAAATACAACGCATGTTTCAAATACATACGATGCAAGCAATGCGTGGTATGTTTTGATATGCAATATGAGAGACATAATTTGGGTGTTTCCATATATTTCTAAACAACGACAACCTCCCTTGGGGCCCAACAGTATGACTACATTGCTCAATAGGATGACTAATACGTCTTTTGTACTAGTCTAGACATGGTGCTATGATGTCTAGACGATGGAGTTTTCCGTTGGATGTGAGACAGGAATAGGCATATCATTTTTGTATATTATACATGTATACAAATCTAAGCGGAGACGAACAGGACCTACACAACAGTTCAAATGTATTGGCCTAACAAGCATCATGTTTCGTGCTGAACTGGACAAAATATACTGCGGTTTAAAACTGCGGCTCCTTCCCTTTCTTCCCTTTCCCTTTCCCTATGCCAATTCCTTTGAGCTGTGATGACAAACAGATTTACCAAGAAAGAGCTCTTATTGAAGTCTTAATTAGACTCAATACTGCGTAAGAATTGACCAGGAAATGCTCCCAGTTGAATCCAATTTAACTCTTAATCCGTCATAGCTGCACTTTTGCATCAGTTATACACAAACCTCGAAAAGCTTTGGGTTTACAATTAGTAACGTCGTGCATACAACTTTAATACTAGTTACATAACGAAAACGGTTTATTTACATACACTGTATAGATCAGTTAGAGGTAGCATGAATATGCCATTTCTTTATGTATATAAATATCATGCATGTGATTCAAATAATACGTTACTACTGGCAACCCAAAAGCTTGTCCGAGTTTTGTCCGAGTAGCAACAACTGACAGATGTATAATTGTGCATTTCACCCATTGAAGTTGAATAAAAAAAAAAAACAGGTGAATATAATCACGTGTTAATTGGCAAGTGTACCCCAGTTATGTTAAATTGTTTATCATTGTGGCAGAAAAAGAGAGCAATATATCAGTGAAGGTTTGAAGAAAATCCACCAAAAGGACAATAAACATGATAAATTTATGATTTCTCAACGTTTGAATTTGAAGGCGACATGCTCCCCTTGTGAGCTGTGTGATTCCATAACTTGCCCTTTCTCTACTTCTTTATGAAAACATGTGCCCAATGATACATCAATTAATGCATATATCAAGGAGTATATATCCCTATGAAGGAATGGAAATTAAATTTAAAAAACGGTACACAACACTTGCTGTTGGCAGAGAGCTCGCAAGTGACGTCACAAAATCAAGAATGTGAAAAATGATAACTGTTATCCTTTGATGGATTCTGGTCAAACCTTCACTTATTTCTTTCTTTTATGTATCTGCTTTTATTAAAACCACCTTAATTTCAGTGCGGATTTTCCATTTAATTTGCTGGGGGAAGTTGTTAATACACAACAAAAAAGACTTACTGGAAAGTACCATGAACCCTCGTCGTTGCTCGTTCAGAGGGGTGGAGTAGCCGAAATATAATGGTGGACTCCCTCCCTTTGTTGTCCTCAGTTAGGGGTATTGCACTGTTACACGTGCATCTTGTTGAACACAGCTTGATTGTGTACCTTTCTATTGTGTTGGGTGAAGACCAACGAGCTGTCAGCTTAGTACGTCCCACCGTGGTCCCCACTATACGAAGGTCCCTGGTCTCACCAGAGAGGTGCCACCTCTCTCTGGTCTCACAATGATATTTAATCCTTTGCTGTATTATCACGCTAACTTCCATGTCTGCACTGGTCCTAGCCGCATGTATGTGTATATGTGTCTCCCTTCTCTTCCCTCTCCTTTGTAACTCTTGTTTCACCTTTTCAACGCCCCCCCCCCCACGCTCCCCATTTCTCTCTCTCTCTCTCTCTCTCTCTCTCTCTCTCTCTTCCTCCCTCCCTCCCTCTCCCCCTCTCTCCCTCTCTCCCTCCCCCTTTCTCTCTCTCCCTCCCACCCCCTTCTCTCTCTCTCTCTCTCTCTCTCTCTCTCTCTCTCCCTCTCTTTCCCTTACTACCCCTCTGCTCTCTCCCCTCATTCCAATCACTTTCCGCACCCTCACAATAGGCCCCATTACTGCACTCTCCACCGGCAACTTCAAATTTTACATACGGCAATAATGATATAAATTTGTTTTATTCAAATAAACAACAAATGAGGTGAACAGCCTAACGATCTCTTATGAAAATAGACTAGTGTTCTGATGTGCTGATACTTTTCCTTTACACGAAAGGAGATAACCTTAAGTCTCCAGATTCAACAATAAGGAATAACCATTACCCATGATAATTATTTATGATACATTTTTTTAAATACCCTGACATCGAAAATATATGTTGACTTTTTAGAGTACATTCAGGTCAGAATAGAGAAAAAAAGGAAAAACAATACGTATGGTCAGGATAAATAATTCATTGTGCATCACACATGCCAGTCAACAAGGTCTTTTCTGCCAGTAGCATCATGGATCATTAATGACACTGTGATGACAGTTGCTGGATTACAGACACGAACACATGTTAGGTGAATGCGTGAGCTTTCAGAAGAAAATATTATTCAATAATTGAAAAGTGACTTTGAATGGGTTTAATCTTACTTTTACATTTCAAACAAATAAAGCATAGTGTACTTGTAGAGCCCTCTTCTGAATACCCCCAATCAAATCAACTCAGTCGGATCAATGCTGTATGCAAAGACGTTTCTTGTGAAGCCTGCGATAACATATCATTTTAGGTTGAATGGAATGTATCATCATTGCTAGCTAAAAATGAAAAGGAACAGAAGCTGAGCCTGTGAAGTAAACGACAACATAGTCTATGCCTAATCCTACTACTTCACTGTTCACTTTGATATTCCACAAACTTGGTTTTTATGCTTTCTTGCGGTTCATGCAACATTTTAAAGAATATGTTTTTATCAGATGTTATATATCGTGAGCAGATACGACTGGAATAATTATAGCATCAACTTTCATTACGAAAAAAAAAGAACACCTGCCTGTAAAGAAAACACAAAGTAGTTTGTTTTCATGTCTATTTGAATTATAATTTTATATACATTTTTAATTTTGGTATTTCACATTTGCTCTACATGCATTAATGTGGCCCATGCAGCATTTTTTTTTTTTTTTTTTTTTTAACAGAAGTTGGTTTTGGCAGCAAGAGGGGTACCTTTTCTTGGATAGGGAGGAAGGATGGGGGAAGAGAGGGAGGGTTTCAGACATGGAGGGGGGGCGAGGGGGGAATCGAGGGGAGGGAGTGATTGAATTCCCACGGCAGTCAGCAACACAAACATGGCAACACACACTAAACTTCAGCAGGTCTCCATGCACTCTTGAGATTCTGGAGAGACCCTCTTGACTTCACATCGTAATTTCCTGGAGATCCGAGTAGCCCTGATGGCTAACGGAAGTCATGAAGCGAATTGGCTTTCCGGTCCCTGCGCTCCGGTGACCTAAATTTAGGCCCTCGTCGACCTCTCACCTAGTAAGCGATGGCACGTGGCGGAGACCCAAGGAACTTTGAGGGAAATTCATATACAGTATCACATAACCCGTTCAGCCCCAGATCAACAACAACCCGATCCATTGTATATGGGACCAGAGAGGTGTAAGGAATGGAGTCAGCACGAAGTGTAATTTATTCCTACAGCGGTCGCGTGCATTGAGATCACAATGGAATATTTGACGCGTTTGGCTCTTTGATCGAGGGAGATCCGCCGCCAAACAAGCATGACAAAATGTAGGATGCATTTTGAGGAATATATATTCTGTATGCGCAGAAGATTTCAGAACCACTTCATGAGCTGAAGTGCATGTGCAATAGTATTACATCTTATAAAGATACGATTCTGTGAATTTCAGATTATATTGTTGCTTCGTTTTTGTGATAAAATGAGAATACTGTAGAAAACATGCCAGAGAAATGCCTCCATATCGCACATTTCCGAATCATATTTCCTTAAAAATATCTTGTAAATCGTTTATTGAGTGTTTAATCTTTCATGGAAACAATCTCAATTTCGTGTGCGGAGGTGTCCGGAAAAGTTACGGACCAAATTCTTTCTACAATTTTTTTCAAAATTTCCCTTCGCTCACCCCAAAACTAATTCACAGTGTGTGTAAATAGATCAGCTACGAGCTCCCAGCGAAGGCTGAACGGTTGACATGCTTCTCAAAACAGATTGTCTTTTATTATTCAGAGGAAGGCACTACCTAATCAGAAATACAGCTAATTGTTTAAAACACCTGAATGTCTTGAATTGTTATGAGGCGGCGGACCTCATAGATCAAAGGAAGTCTATCCGTGCGCAGTCCATCCATGATAGGTCCATGATGGGACTGAGCGGGTTTATCTGAAACGCTCCGCTAGGAGAGAATGAGTCTTGGCGACCAAAATGTATTCTTTACATCTGTTGGTGACCCTTTTTGACTCATTGACATGTATATATTTTCTTATCATATTTTCCCTCCGTCTGGATCCCACCATCATTTCATCTTAAAGGGCCCCTGATATCAAAATATCTGTTGACCTCTGTTAATGCAACTTAATATGTAGCCTATATAACAAAACCAATAACTGTTCAATGTAAATATGTGACCTATATTTTAAAATTATTTTTCTGTATTTTTCTCAGCACTGATAAGCCCCGCCTCCAAAACATCCCCAACTCCAGATTCCCCTTGTGACATCATCAAAGGTAGAAATGAGCAGGATAATAGACAGAGTTTATGCACAAACTAAACATTGCAATGATTACCTGCAAGTGCTTATATTTGTATCACATGTTTATACAATGCAAATGTATTGATACAGTAATTAATACAGTAATGTAGGCCTACCATCAATATCAAGCAGGTTGTGTCCGTGGCATTATGAGCTAGAGGGATAATGGGGCTAGTTTACACATCCGTTTCCTTTAACATCACACATGGCATTGTGTTAAAACTTTCACTTAATTGGCAGCAACTATGTTTGGTGTAAACTGCCCCGTTAACCCATGTTAATCAAAAGTGGAATCGTTATTGATTATTGAGTGCTTACGTGACCAAGGCAACAGCTGTCGTATCAGCTGTTCCGATATGTTAGTTGTGTGTTATGGATTGTGACTTACAATAGTGCTAGTACATATACGAAAACCGGTTGGATAGGACGTGAAATGTGCGAGTTCTCTGATTCAAATTTGTACTTATGTAAAAAACAAAAGATATGATAATCATTTACAAATAACTGGAACTTGGAAGTATCACCAGAAAGCTGATGGCTTATAAAGTGCAATGACCTTCAACATAAAATACAATGAGCAATAAAGTGTAGTTTGCAATATAAATTAATAATGAAAGCATAAAAAAATATTATGGCTATAGGCAACTCATAGTGATTACTTTCGTTTTGGTTATGACGACCTTTGGGTTCGGCTTACTTCGTATAAGGTCTACATAATCTATACTAATTTATGTTAAATCATTGGGGAGTAAAACCTCTCAAATTACCATTCAGTTACCAAGAAAACGTCGGATATTAAAGTAGACATTTAATTTTTATTTTCCGTGGGTATCGATCGTTGGAAAGCTTATTTACAGCACATTACATTCATTTTTATTTCCCTGTCTTAAGAGAATGAGAGAAAAAAATAAATAAAGTGCGAGAGACCCGTCTTCCAAAATAATTTCGTCAATGACACGACGTACCGCAAAAACCAACTAGTAGCCTTACGTATTAAAACACATTTTTCATGTGAAAGCAATAATAACTCAAATATCTCTTGAAATAAAGTTATGGGCATTGAGGTGAGGACGTGATGCCAGTATCCGCTTTCTGTCATCATTTTGATCAAAATATGCAATTACGTCATAATATGACGTATGAACTAGTGGATCATAATTATTTGAACTGTTAGGCCTATTACTACATGACTGTAGTGAGGGAATGGAATATTCAAGGTTTTCAAGGTTTACATTGGAGAAACTTTGATTGGGTTAAAATTTGTACGTAAACATAATCCATGTATGTCTGTCAGTTTACACTAATATTTAATTGTCGATTGTGTCATTGTCCAATGCAAAACGGATTATTGCTACAAATATATAAAATATCTTGTGCTAAAAGGGTAATAAGTCACCTGCCTATACCAATTTTTTTAGTGATAAATTTGATGTTTGCTTAAAATAGTTTTATTATTTACTGCATGAATGGATATAATTGTTATTTGATGTATGCTTAAAACAGTGCTATTGTTTAATGCATCAATGGATATAATATTTGTTATTTCTTGTTTAAGAAAACACCCACACATATTGCTTATAACGAAGGGAGGTTTTTCGATTGATGAAATTAAAGTATATTGATACATACATATAAATATCTTTATAGGCCTATATAATAGTTTGTGTTCACTGCAAGACTTTATTATTATTATTATTGTTATTATTATTATTGTTATTATCATTATAATTATTATCATTATTATTATTATTATTATTATTATTATTATTATAGTTTAATCGTGAGATATGTTTCAATCCCCTCTCATATTTTCATATATACTTGGTCATAAGTCGAGGAAAAATGATACATGTGCTTTCTAGTCTTACA
>OZ022590.1:15697268-15759768 GCA_963669155.1 Arbacia lixula | reverse complement strand
TTGTCTCATATTAAACTTAATTGAACTTTAAGTTTTTATTTAAAAGCAAACATCGCAGCCTGAAGGCTGAACTGGATTTGATAAACTGTCGTGACACCATGTCCCACCTTGTCTCATATTAAACTTAATTGAACTTTAAGTTTTTATTTAAAAGCAAACATCGCAGCCTGAAGGCTGAACTGGATTTGATAAACTGTCGTGACACCATGTATAAAATTTTGACGTACAATTTACATAGAAAGCTTGATACTACAATATATTGAAAAACAAATTTTGCACAATACACTTGTTTAAATTGTATACAGTGACTGTACACTTTTGGTTTTGCAACAAAAATGTATGCAATTCTGAATTATTAACAGTGGCGTTCATACAACAACAATCATGAAAAACGTCATGGGCCTACTTGTTTCCTACTGACTCAGGCTCAGGTTCTTATCAACTCCAAAACTTTGGCTAAGTTGAAGGAAACATTTCCATTTTTGATTGCCCCATATTGAAAAAAACTTGACAATAAAAATTCCTTGCAAAAGGGATGGTATTTCTATGAATCCGTAATAGGCATTCATTCAACATGACGTGATGGAATTCGTATTCATGGACTTATTTTATGATTAATTATGCATTTTTAGTATTGTGATGTTGGTGATTGTCGGATGATTTATAAAATCCCTTACAATAGAGTACAATAGATTGCCATTACAAAAGAATACACTCGAGCAAGAATAGCGAAAATTTCGCTATAATGCCGGGTAAGATTAGTTTTGTAAACTTGTTATGTTTTACTGGCATGACTGTACATAGCTGTTATGTGTCATAACCGTGTAACGTCTAAATAGGGGAAAATGGGAACGCACAGAGAAAGAGAAAAGGTGGGAAACGATTTGAGATACATTTACCCATGTGTACACATAATCCATGTGATGCAGAAGCGAGCAGACAATATTAGCAGTTTTGCCACCCCTATATATCTTTATATTTCACGCTCTCATACCTTACCCTTTACCATGTGTACTTGTTTCTCTAGCCTCCTTCATTATCTAGTATACACATTTATTTCTTCTATCTCCTGATTACGTGTCTCTGCCCGTTGCTTTGTATTATGTCCACCCCCTCACCCTTTCTTGCTCTCTCCACCTCTCGACCTCTCTCCCTATCCCCTTTCTCTCTCTCCACCTCTTTCTCTATTAAGCTATCTCCCTCTCCATCTCCCTTTCTCCCCCTCTCTCTTGCTCTTTCCATCTCTTTCCCTTTCCCCCTTCACTCTCTCCCCACTCCTTTCTCTGCCCCACCATTCACTCTCTATTTACCCCTCTCCATCTCCACCCCTTTTTTCTTCTCCCCCCCTCTCTCTCCCCCCTCTCTCTCTCGCTCTCTTTCTTTCTCTGTCATTATACTTAAATATCTCCCCTATCTCTCGGGCCCGCATGAGGAAGCTACAGGGTATTAGTCAATCTCTCAACGCATTACGTTCCGCACTCCTCCAATCTCCCCAATATCCGCTCGCACGGTTATTTCTCTATAATATCTCACGCTAGTCTCAAGTTCAAAACCATATTGGTCGTCTCAATGCCAAATGTACCAAACCTAGGCCAGGTTTATAACATATAATTACGCTTGATCTAATTTGATCGTAAGTCTCATCCCCTCTGTTAAATATAGATTTATACGTGTGATATCAATCGCAAGTAAATTTGTGACCAATCGTAAATCTATGACGCAAGGTCATGAATTCCACCCGGTGGATTTATGCTAGTGCAATATATTCTAAGTTGATTTTGAAGTGTATTTGAAGAAATCGCAACATTAAAATAATTATGCAGTTAGCAGCGTATTAAATAATGTTCACTTTCGGTTATGTTGTTTACTCGTGGGGATTACAATGAAGACAAAGTTTTAACATGCTTAATGAATTAAACACAACAGATTAAGAGCTGGGGGAGGGGTATGAAGACATAGTGACACTACCTCCTTCTCAACATTACCATGCCAACAACTAATTCAAAACTATTGAAATGTAACGATTTTAAAACAACGTAGACTGTAGATCTCACATAAGCTTATCTCCAAGACAGTTGATTTGGTGACATGGAGTATCATCATTCTATCAGCGAAGCTTTGTGAAGGAGCTGTTAGGTGTGCTAAGATTCAAAACAATGATTCAGCCATGAGAAGAGCAATACTTCATGTACGTGTTTACAAGGGATTCTTAAAAGTACACACTGCTGTATGCGTGATATATGGTTATCCCGAGAATACCGCCCCGGTTCCCCGCAATGTACATTGTGCTGGTAAGACTCAGTTGCTTACGACTGGCGTTATATAAGCATATTCCGATTAAATTCAGCTGGACTGCACTCAAACCCCACTTAAATTAGTAGAATGGCTTCATTTATGCATACAGATTCCCCCCCCCCCCCTCCCGGTCCTCCTGTCTGCCTAATTCAAGCCACTTTCTATATAAGATAAAGAGGGAGAGAGAGAGAGAGAGAGAGAGAGAGAGAGAGAGAGGGAGAGAGAGAGGTGTGTGTATGTATGTGTGTGTGTGTGTGTGTGTGTGTGTGAGGGAGGGGGGTGGGTGGGAGGAGAAAGAGAGAGAGGTGTGTGTGTATGTGTGTGTGTGTGGGGGGGGGGCAGATGCAACTACAAAACCTGTTGACATGGTTGTTTGAGTCATGGCGGCTGGCCGACTTTCGTGGGCTTAAAATGCGTAAACCAATCTATATCTGTACTCGTTCCTTTTGCTTGATCAGAGCGAAGCCGACCGTCAGTGCGGGTTAACCCTGACCTCACGTGCCCAGTAATGAAAGGGCTTTGAAAACTGTATCACTTGACAGAAACTTAAATGCTAACAAAACAGCTAGTCACGTCGCAGTTTGGAAATATTTCAGGTTTGAATAAGTTGCTGTTTATTTGAAACGTAAATTTCAGCCATGGCCCCTCTGCTTACGGGGATGTGGCGGGAAATGCAAGATTCTAGGACAACTACCCCCTGGACAACTCCCCCCCCCCCTACGACAACTACCCCCAGAACAATTACCTAAAAGCTTGGTGTAAATGGGGTCTAAGCTAATCATATCATATCATATCATATCATAGGGAGTTGTGTTTGCTCTGTATTTCATGTACGTGTCGTAAATGAATGTACACGTGAGTATAAATATTTTTGTTACACTTGAATAGTTCATGTACTGATCGTTAAACATGTGCAATTCAGCTGTGTGCTGCCAACCATATTTTGAGTTTTGAAAAAAAAAAAAACACTTGTAGTGAAATTGGATTGAAGCATGTGAAGCCGTGCGGCAGTTCAAGGCGGTTAGTCAGACCGCCGGAATGGTAATCTCATTGGCATGATTGGGTTTTGCTAGGAATACTGGTACGGACGGACGTGAATCAACCTTTTCTCGTTGAACCCATGCTCACGCTGCCAAAAAGTTATGAATGCTCAACATGTGCTTTTCAGGTGTTAAAACAATTGCGAAGGTGATTGTCTGGCAACAGCTTTTGAGAGAGCACGCAAAGACTTTTTTGTCCTTCCATCAGACTGTACAATTTATAATGTATAATAATTGAATTAAAAAATTAATACATGTATATCTAAAATGACCGATATAGGGCTTGGGACATTGCGCTGTTTTTTTTTTGTGGTAAGAAGTTATATATTTTACAGGTATAGTCATCATCGGAGAAACAGGATAAAAGAATTATGGCAGTTTATTTGACTGTTCTGTTTACCCTTTAAAATATGTTATGTTTGCCCTTTAATCTTGAAATAATAATTTCCGCACAAATCATGTGCATAATTTGTAAAGTTTCTTTTCTTTTGTACATTTCTTAGGTTAGTTATAGTGGGATGAATGCAGATAAAATTAGATTCTTATCACTTATATTAAATAGTAAATTCTATTCTAATATTTGCAGATAATTATGTACAGAATCCTATTCTAACGTTTAAATATGTTTAACCAATAATTATGTACTATTTATAAGTACTATAGTACTATTATAATTAATAACTAGCACTGTAAAGTCACACGTAATTCGGCCTGCGAACCGCGAAGTTACAGTTGTTGCTTTTATCTTAATAAACCATTATATCTATATACATGTATCTGTCTGATCTATTTTGCTTGTTCGGTTCTGTTAAAGGCGAGTCAATACTTCTGTGAGCATAAGAGATGTCAACAAACAAAGTTTTTCGAGTGAAATATCTGAGCTGCACGCAAATAAACGCGGACACTGTAAATGGTGATTAACAGATTAATATATAATTTAGACAATGACTGAATCCCACAATTGCACAATAATGCTTAAAGTGAATAAAAAAGTCAAATTTGTTTTATGTTGGGTTATTCATCATTCCACAATCCTTTTGGAGAAAGCTGATTAAATGATAATAAATTTTCTTGAAAGTGACAAAACGATTTAATGAGAAACAATACTTTTAGAGACAAAATGGGCAATCAAAAATGTTCATTTTAAAGTTAATATCTGCCAAACTGCTAAATGTCGGAGCTGAGCAAAGCATTGTCATGTTTGTGGAGTGCTTTTTACATTCATTGACACGCTTGAATGGTCATACAGATGTTTGATTGAATTATGCTCGAGTTCATTTCTTTTCAACACCTTTCTGGTCTTTCATACGACCAAGCGGTGCATGTCGCAACGGAGAAGCAAATATCGTCGAACAATATACCAGTCTACTAATGAGTCATATTTATGGACGTTTCTTCCCTGGCTCGAGTAACGAGTTATTCCATTAACCTGTAGGCCTACCTAACAATGGTATTTCAGTACTTGGAATCCACTTTGTATACATTATTTGTTGCTATGTCGGTCAAACCTCGGGCAAGCTTTCCGGCTGCCAGGGGCAACCTTTGTTAAACTGGTATGCATAAAATGTGAATATGTTAGTAAACCGGTCTATGAGCAGAAGCGACAAACTTTCCATCTAAACATAAACATAGATTTTGAAAAAAATACACGTACAGACATGCCACATATATAAAGGGTTAAATGTATTCTGCGGTGGAAATACAGGTACTTCTATTTAAAAATTCCATGGAATACTTATTAATGTTTTCAAATCAGTTCTTGACATGCCACTTGTGAAGTTATTCACAAATAACGCACATATGTAAATTCCAAAGAGCGATATTTTGTCAGTCACGCAAAAGTCTACTTATGATTTTTTTTTTCATTTTCTCGTTCCCATATTACATTCTCTATCATTCCACCCTTGCATGCAGGACTTAAGTATGGATCAGCGTTAGATATTAAAAAGGAAGCATCTACCAAATTGATCCCAACTCAAAATCCACAATGGCGTCGGATAGTCCAGATGCGACAGGACCAAGTCTTGACGAGACCCAGATGACAGAAGTCAACGGCAACCTGAGCGGGGACCAAGTGGCGATCTATAACGGCGACCTCTCGTTGGGCGGACCGGTGCCGGGCGAGGTGGCTGCCGCGAAAGAGGGAGAAGGGGATTTGAACGGGCCGGGGAATCGACGCTACTCATATGGTGAGAGATGAGAGAGAGCTTTCTCTCTCCCCCTCTCTCATAGTTATTCAGATTCTTTACTTCTCTTTCCAACTCTTCTCTCTATTATCTTGTAACCTTCAGTGGAGGCAGAGTGCGTGTGTTGGTAGTTAAGGCAACCCAGGACAAACTGGAAATGCCAACCGGAGATCAATTGGAAATAAATATTTGTAATTAATTATTATAATAGCAGGAATAATCATGAGTGCATTTATCTGCTGTAATTTACATGCCCCAACCCCCCCCCCCCCAAAAAAAAACCTCTTTGATTAAAATATTTTGAAAGCAATTACATGTAAGTACATTATAAAATGACAATTACTGCATGTTTCATACGTTTGGTTAATCAAGCTGGAGTATTGTAGATAATTAAAAAAAATATGACATCATAACCATTAGGCCTACAATAAAAGTTTGTAATAACACCAAATGGACACAGATTCAGTGGCATGTGTCTGTGATCTAACTATGAATTGATTGTGCTGTTTCTTTAGCTTGTTATCAATATGACCAAACCATTGTGTATTTGAGATGTATATTATACATTTTATTTTTGAGAATAAAAAAATATTGTGTTCCATAGATTAATATACATGATAATAGATTGGTCAGCGGGTTTCAATTGGAAATCCTTCTGGTTATGATTGGTTTAAATGCGAAATTATTCCGGTGTCAATCGGTTTCAACTGGAAAGTCAATAGGATTTTGGTCCTGGGAAAAAACACGAAAACAAAAATATGCCAGTCGTATCTATTTTGGGAGTTGGTCTGGTCATTCACACTAAGGTGATCAAGGAGAGGATATGGTTTTCAATGGTTTCACCATTTTGACCAAAGTGGACTGTGGTGGTATGTGTGTCTTTATTGGGAAGAGGGGGAGGAGGGGGGGGGGGGGGCACTCTACCTCCCCCACACCTATGAAATAGATAGTAATTTTAAAATTCTTTCAGCAACCCTGCAGGCCATTTCCTCCCCTAACAATGTTCCTTAAGGGGTGGGGGTGGGGGTATGGGGGGAAGGGGGGTGAGGGGAATTTTGGGCATTTTTAAAATAACTCTCTCTTCCCCTTCCCTCCCCTCGATCCCTCCTCCCCTGTTATGTTTTTACACCCTTGAGAACTAATAATATACCGGTTCATAGTTACACCATGGTCGGTCAATCTGTACTGACAGACTAGGATTTGTTCATGAATCTGTGTTAGATGATGGATGTGAAGACATTTTTACAGCATGCCCGGAACAAGAATAAAAGCAGGTGCACATGGTGAAATCTCTAGTTCTTTTACTACTTTCTCAGAGATGAATAAATGTTGCCATATCTGCATGATGATGAGTTGGTGTGTGGTTGACTATCTAATCAATTCCCATATTACTCTGTGAGTATAATGCCATTGACCTGAGATCATTTTCTGCCAGCAATAATCTTCTCATGCGTAGATTGCAACTACGTACAGGCTAATTATGTATCCGTTGACATCCTGACTGCAGGAGAGGCACTGGACAACCATGATCTGGACACTATGTATGGTGATTCTGTCCCGGGTGACGTACGGGCGCGGAAGGACAACATGGCAGGAGAGGGCCGGCGGCAATCCGCCAAGGTCCAGCGCCTCGATTCCATGAAGGTCCTCCTCCCGTACAGACGGAGCCGCCGCAAAAGGTATGCCCACAGCATCCATTGAACACCATGATTAAAATATCAGTCTCTGTTATGTTGTTGGATTCACTAAAATTGCATTTTTTGCTCTTCTGAATGCCCAAACTTAAAACAAAAATGTTATTTTTATAAAAAAGTGCCCCAAATGCGAGGGTATTTCCTCATGACCTTGAATACTGAACCAAAGTAGGAAAATGACCCCACTTCCTAAAGACATTTTCAGCTCATTTTGGCTTTTACACATTTTTTTTTATCCAAGACATTTTGCTTTTGAAATGATCCTAAACGGTACCTTTCAACAAACTTTACCCAATTACTGCAAAGTTTGAAGTTGCAAATACACTCGTTTTTTCCATGAACCAGCTGAAGGATTTTTGCAAGAAGCCGAGCACCCACTAAGCTTCAAAACAGATCATTTTCAAAAATTGTAGACACTTTTCTATTAAATTTCTAGTGATATCAATACTTTATTGGAAATTGGAAATATCTTGTGTTGATTAATATGGACAGGCAGATCAGCCCGCTGGATTCATCGGGCCTTTTCTCCTCCATGCTCTTGTCCTGGATGACCCCGCTGTTCCGGAAGTCCTTCAATGGTCACAGCCTGGCAGAGGGCGACCTCATTCATCTCCGCTCCCACAAGGAGAACGCGCACGCCACAGCAACAAGGTTTGTGTGCTATTATCTTAAGTCCGATGAGCGTTTAATACTCTCAGGATACTCAAAACAGAGGTCATGGAAATACTAGTCCTGGGGAGATGGCCTGTATGCATTTATTGCACAGATTTGCTAAATGTTTTGCTTCCCTCAAGGCCACTTAAAAATACACTGGCTTCTCATCAGAGCTTGTTCATTAATGATTGTTTTGCAACTATGTATGTGCACTGATTTATATATTTGATATATATAAATTGGGAAACTGCAGAAGTTACAAAATGCTGCTGCATGCATTGTACGTTTAACCGGCAAGCGCAGCCACATCACCCCTGTCTTGAAAAGTCTTCATTGGTTGCTTTGTCTTTAAAGTACTTCTTGTAGTCTTTCATATTGTCAACAGAACTTCCCCCAGTTACAATAAATCTTTAATTCACAACTACCAACCATCACGAACCTTAAGATCCTCCACATCCAGTCTTTTGCAAGTTCCGGTCTCAAAGAAATCATGGGGAGAAAGGGCCTTTGCTCATGCAGGGCCAACCCTGTGGAATTCTCTTCCACAGAGTTTGAAAACCCTGAGGTCAGTGGCCACCTTCAAGGGCAACCTAAAGACATATCTGTGTAATGGTGCTTTTTGACATACAAGTTCATACCTGTACTGTATTTTTTTTCTCTCTCTTTAAATTGCTCTGAAGCGCCTTGAGCATCTAATTTAAATGGAAAGTGCGCTATATAAGTTCTATGTATGATTATTATGACTATTGTATTATTGAATGCTTCCAGTTATCATCTCCTAATCTTTACAATAACAAAAATCTCCATGATAGGGATATCCTTTGAAAGCTGCCATTTTTCAGGTGCTCTACTTTCACTGCTTAATGTTTCCACATCTACTCCTGATTAACGCAATGTGTGCTTACATCCTCTGTGATTGTTCACAAAGAGTGCATGTACAGTATAAAGAGGATGAAGTGGATGTTAATCCTCTCAGGATTATCCATACAGGGAATTTGGGGGATAAAATAGTGTTGGGAGACCAACGCAGTGCAGTCAATGGTCAGGTTTGCTAGATGTTATGTTTTGTTTCTTTGCCTAATGTCTGTCACCGAGGATAAGTTATCCCGAACTATGGCTACATAAAGAGTTAATGAGAGTGGACAACATATCAGCAAAATGTGCTAAGTGAGAGTTGTTCCTGAACATAGTGGGAGCTTATTTCCAACATTCCTAATCATATTGGATAAATCACAAACTTTGTACTCAGAAGCTTCTTAATAACAAGAATTTTAATTTACATGGATCAAATTTCAACTTCAAATGATGGGAATCAAAATCAACTAAAATCTCATTTATCACAAGAAAGGGTCACCAGTCATGCGTAAAGTCGTAGCTTAAGAACAGCTAGGTGAAACACCTAATACATGTATAGTGATATACAATAACCACCATATTTCTCTCCCCCCCCCCCCCTAGACTTGAATTGCTGTGGGAGAAGGAGCTGAGAGAGAAAGGGGCAGAGGAGGCTTCACTGGGGAGAGTCTTGATGAGGCATCTCAGGACCAGGCTCATAGCGGGTGCCGTCATCATCTTCCTAGCCTTGGGATCCAACTTCCTTCTCGCTGTAAGTACACATGCAGTAAAATGAAGTAAAGTGCAATCAGCTCCATGTGTTTCTTCAGGTTGATGTTGATCACTGACTGCAGTAAACTGCAGTAAATTGCAGTAAATTGCAGTAAATTGTAGTCAGCAGGGAAGACGATTCAGGCTCCATTGTACAACTTATTACACTTTTTATGCCTCCGCCACGAAGTGGCCGGAGGCATTATGTTTTCGGGTTGTCCGTCCGTCCGTCCGTCCGTCCGTCCGTCCGTCCGTCCGTCCCGAATCCGTTTTGGCAATATCTTGAGAACCGTGAAGCAGATTTGCTTCAAACTTGGTACATGTATGTATTGCATGAAACTTACGAAGTGCGTAAAATTGGGGTCAAATCTGATTGAGGTCAAAGGTCAATGAACTCTGTAAAAATTGCCCCAAATTGACCTTTTTCACAATAAATCCAAATCCAAGGATGCAATTCTTATTAAACATGGTACAAAGATGGATCACTACTTGGGGATAGACTGGTAACATTTTTGGTAAAATTCATAAAAGGTCAGAGGTCAAAGGTCAATGAAATGTGTGAAAATTTTGCAAAAATTGGCCTTTTTCACAATAAATCCAAACCCAAGGATGCAATTCTTATTAAACACGGTTAAAAGATAGATGACTACTTGGGGATAGACTGGTGACATTTTTGGTAAATTCCTGAAAGTTCAGAGGTCAAAGGTCAATGAACTTTGCCAAAATTTGCTAGAAATTGCCCCAAACTTTACATTTTTCACAATAAATCCAAATCCAATGGTGCAATTCCAACCAAACATAGTGAAACAATGGATCACTTCTTGGGGTTAGACTTGTGACATTGTTGGTGAAATTTGCTGGAAGGTCAGAGGTCAAAGGTCAATGAACTTTGCAAAAATTTATATTTTTCACAATGAACCCAAATCCAAATCAAATGGCGCAATTCTAACCAAACATGGTACAGAGATGCATCACTTCATGGAGGTAAACTGGTGAAAGTTTGGGTAAAATTCATGGGAGTTTAAAGGTCAAAGGTCAATGAACTTTGCCAAAAATTAGCTAAAAATTGCCCCCAAAGTGACAATTTTCAAAATTTATCAAAATCCAATGATGCAATACCAACCAAACATGGTGCAAAGATGGATCACTACTTGGGGGTAGACTGCATTGACATTTTTGGTGAAATTTCTCAAAGGTCAGAGATCAAAGGTCAATGAACTTTGCCAGACTTGGCTATAAATTCTCCCTATCGCATATAGCCCTCGGAATCTGAACGTGTGTGGCGCTCTAATTATTTTACCTTTAATTCTTGGGATACGAACTTCCGGTCCACGTACATCCCGTACAATAGAGACCACGGTTTCCCACTAATTTTATGAATTTTAACTCTAAAGCTAACCCTGACCCTTACCCTAACCCTAAACCTAATTTTTTACCTAACCCTGACCATAACCTTAACCCTAGATAAATTGTTCACTGATTAATTCATCCAAAAAAAGTGATTTCTAGATCACTTTGCGCCGACAACAAACTCTTACCGGAAGTATATGTTCCAAGAGCAATCGATCAGATATCGGTATCGCGAGGTGATATCGCTGGATATCGGCTATATGCGATAGGGAGAATTGCACCCAAATAGATATTTTTCACAGTGAATCCAATACTAATGATCCAATTTAAACCAAACATAGTACAGAGATGTATTACTTCATGGAGGTAGACTAGTGAAGTTTGGGTAAAATTCCTGAAAGGTCAAAGGTCAATGAACTTCACCCCAAAATTGGCGAAATTGGCTAAAGATCATTGAACATTGCCAAACTTGGCTAAACTTGGAAAAACATAATGTGATATTTTTATTTCACAAAGGAGCAATGGTACATTGCCCACCAAACATACACATTTTCTGAGAATAGCAAAGAGGCGGAGGCATATCTATCGACTGCGTGGCAGTCGAATTGCTCTAGTTTCAGAATGCTTCTATGCTAATATTTTGATTGAGTGTCAGGAATAAGTGGTATGTATTCCTCCTAAAATAAGTTTCCCCTTTAGCTGTATGGTGTAGTTACACTGAGCCATGTAACTTACAATTGATTCTTTAATACCCCCCTCCCTCCCTCACCCCTCCTTTATTATGGCCCCAGCCCTATCTGTTATACAGCCTCATCCAGCACCTCAACCAACCAAACCCGTCCGTGTCGTACGCCTTGTGCCTTGCTCTGGGCATGACCGTGGGGTTTCTGATCCGGGCATTCGGCATTCACTTCGGCTGGTACATCAGTGTGCGTACAGCTGGGCGTGTGCGCAGTGCGGTACTCATGATGCTGTACACCAAGCTGGTGCGCCTTCGCAGCACGGCAGAGATCTCTGTAGGCGAGGTATGTATTTTGAAATCAACTCCAAAGATCACAATCAATTTATATGCAAACCATAATATTCAATACACTGGGCTGGCTGTCTGCTGTAAACTAATCATGTCTCAAGTCCTTCTTTGGCTTATAATGGGGACAGACTGAGAAAAGAGGAGACTAAAAAAGCAAGTCTTTTGAGCTAGTACTAGTTTCAATTAGAAATGTCTGACAGGCAGAAAGCCAGACTATTATAAATTTGATAGAGCATTTAAGGGAAAAAACTCTGAACAAGGAACAGTGGTAAGCATTGCCATCCTTGGGGCAGAAGTCATATATCTTTGTGATCATCTTGTGGGGTGTTTATGAAGAAAAAACATCTTAGCTAAGTCAGTTGATATCAAGACAACTGATTCTAGTCCCAAACTGTGACAATAGACCAATCACACATATGGTCAATATTCAAATTAAAACTTTGTCTTCAGAATACCACCCCATGTAATAACAAAAAGTTATTGGAAAGATTTCTTTTGAAAGTTATGCATAAAAATTTTAATATTCTACATCTACCTCCTTTAATCTTATTCAACATTTAAAGTGCAATTACTTCAGATTTTCTGTTCATGAATCGGTTTATTATTTGGAGTAATCTTCTTTTCTTCCCAGATTGTAAACATCGCAGTTAATGATTGCACACGTATATTTGAGGCGGTGCATTTTTCGGCAGTGTTTGCCACACTACCGGCGATTACGATACTCCTCTGCATTGGTACAGTGGTAGTGCTTGGTCCATCTGCGCTGATTGGAATCGTGGCTGTAATCGTATTCTACTTCATGCAGGTAATCCAATTGCACATCGTATCCCCTCGCAAATGTTGTATTCTTCCCATTTGCTTACCCTTGCGCCAATCTATTTTTCCTATTTTGTTTGCTTTCTATTGGAAACAACTTTCTATTAGGGTGATTTACTAGCCCTTTAAATACATTCATTTCAACTGTGGCGCTCTCAACTGTCAATCACTCTCTTTGCAAATAATCTGTGTACAATTACCCTTTCTGTCATTGTTTTCTTTTACATGTTTTTTTAAGCCTCTGTAGTGTAGGGCACATCAATTTCTTTGTTTGCCAGTCCATTTGTTTACACATTACCTAAAGAATTGTTTGACAAATATACTTCAAACATGATACTTCTATGTAATTTGTTGAATGGTGAACTGTTTAAAATGCATCAGAGTTCAAATATCAAAATACATATATGCGACCAAAAATCAAGGATATCCTTGATACCAAGCTTGTATTAATGCTTCCCTACCACTTATATTACCTTTACAAGTAATTCTCTTTTCCACAATATTTCCTTGTGTCTCAGATTGCAGCGGCAAAGCTGATTGCACGCTACCGGCAGGATGGCGTGCGGTACACAGACGAACGTGTTCGCCTAATGAACGAACTGCTCAGCTGTGCTAAATTAATCAAGATGTATGCTTGGGAAAAGCCGTTTACTGAGACAATTGAAGGTACACATTTGCTGTAATCTAAGCACATCCGGCCTTATTGCAATAATTTGCGATTATTTTCTAGTTCTCTGTAATTAAGCTAATGGGTTGTGAGCAGTGTAAATGCAGATTTTTATGAATCAATTACAGCATTATCCATCTATCTGTAATTACCAGTAAGCTAATGGTTTTTAAGCAGTGTAAATGCAGATGTTGCCAGGAATGTTTACAGTCAATTGCAATTTCTATGCTGCTCTGAAAACCAGGGCCTCGTAACATAAAGGTTTGCGATCAATTGCAAATTTGAAAGACCAATTCTGATTGGTTACTGTTCAGTATTTTGAACAAAAAGCGCATGCAACAATAATGTTGATTGGCCATTGCCTTTTTTATCATGGATCGCATAAACCTTTGTTAAGGGGCCCAGATTTTCATATGCGGTTTATGAATGCAATGGTTTGGGTATGATATATGCAAGCTAACGAATGGAAGACACCACCATTTAAAATGCATTCTATGAAGACCCTTCTGTTTGGTAGTATTGTGTTTCAAATGATGTACTATTCAATCAACCTTTGCTTTATTTTTATTGCCTTTGCCTTCATTTGTATTTCATTCATTCTTTTCCCATTCATGTAGAAGTTTATGTATGGATTGACGTACATATTTGCTGTCATATCCTCATTTTTATGTATTGGCAATCAAGCCAAAAATAAATGTGTCAAATTAAAGTTGTAAGTATTCCTAAGTCTGACAATACTAGTTAATTGACACATAGTTTTGCTAACATATTCTCATTTTGATGTATTACATATCTTGCAGATAATAAATGAACCAAATCAAATCAAATCAAATCAAATCAAAATCAAATATGCCATAGGTATCCGCAAGTCTGAGGAGGCGACCCTGCAGAAGTCTGGTCTGGTCCAAGCCCTGTCCACGGCTCTGGCCTTCCTGATCCCTCCTCTGGCTACCATGATCACCGTTGTGGGCCACACCCTGCTGGGCAAATCACTCGACTCCGCTGCGGTAAATATGGGCTTTGTCGTTTTGATACTCTAAAACCTGTAAATTTTGCGCGACATTTCTTTCTGGGCTTTTTGCGCAGCACAGAGCAAGTGTGAATTCAATACTACCTGCTAAGTTAAAACCATTCTGCTGGCAGTCTAGATGCACAAGTCTATCGGGAATTCTGGAGTTACTGGTATTGGCACTCAACTCGTGCGCATGTTGCATACATGTACTTTAAGGCATTGCATAGCCGTCAGCTTTTTTTGTGTGGCATTCACTTTCAATTATAATACATGGTCTTTGTTTGGGGCCTTGTTAGATTAATTTAATGCATCGGGTGGATTTTTTTAAAAGTAACTAGTATTTCTTGTGCTCGAAAGTAACATCCCCCAAATATGTTGTAGGTTTGTTGTGTGCGAAAATTACTGGTTTTACAGCAGTACAAACCTGCGTAGAAAGACCGCTTAAGGAAGACAAGAGGTTTGGTCTTCATGAGCCGGTGGTGTTCTTTATGTACAGGTTACTTGAACGAAACAGCTGGTCTTTCAATAAAGGTGGTCACTAAAGTAGGTTTTACTGTATTCCTTCCTTATTTCCCATTGATGCATGTAATGCACACAGCATTTCATCAGCATGAAGTCCAGACTTTGTTTAATTTCAACAGTTTTATCATTTAGAGTTGATTCCTTCAAGGGATTCTGAAATCAAAGGAAAATAATCGTGGCAGAACAGCACTTCAGTGATTAGGGGTCATGTAATCTGGGCCCTGTTGCATAAAACTTGCACTTGCATAAATGGTAACTACCATGGTAACATAGCTGGACAGCCAATCAAATTCAAGGTTTCCATAGAAGTTGCCATTGGTAGTAAAGTTACCATCAATGGCAAGTTTTATGCAACGGGGCCCTGAATGTGTAACTGTGTACATATAGATTAGAGATAGGGGGTTGGGCTTGCGATCCATTCAGATCAATCACAACTCTTTATAAGACGGGACCCTTGGTGTGACAAACTGCAATATGACCCCACTACCATTCTTCTCTCCATTCAGGCGTTCACCCTGATGAGTCTGTTCATGGGGATGACTGTGTGTCTCTACATGCTCCCTGCAGCCATCAAACCCATCGTCGAGTCAAAGATTGGTGTCCAGAGGATAAAGGTGAGATTAGCTACACCTGGGACCTGTTGCATAAAACTTACAATTGATAGGAGCTTTGCTACCAATGGCAACTTCTATGGAAATCTTGAATTGAATTGGCTGTTGAGCAATGCTTCCATGGTTGTTACCGTTACAGAGTTACAATTAGTGGTAAGTTTTATGCAACAGGGCCTTTGAAATTTGTGTTGGTTATGATGAGGGACATGGGATTAAGCTTTGCAGAGTTCACCACTTTCTTACGGTGAGGCTTTAACTCCATGCTCTCTCTCTCTCTCTCTCTCTATGTATGTCTCTAAATCCCTCTCTATCCATCTGTTGGTATCTACATTGTCCTTCATCTCTCTCTCTTATTCTCACACCTTTGCACCTCCTTTCAATATCTTTTGTGATCAACCCTCTTGATATATATCTCGATCTCCCTCTCTTAATGTCGATCCCTGTCTCACACATTCTCACTTACCTCCCTCCCTGTCTCTCTCAATCTCTTGTTCTCAATAATCCCTTCTTTCTCTCCATCTATTTCCTTTCTCTATCTCTTTCTTATTCTTACTGTCTCATTCGGCGAGCTTGAAGAACTCTCATCTCTTTATTTACATCTTGAAGCATGAATGAATTCCTCTTCTATTCTAAAAACACATCGAGTATCAAAACATTTACTCCCTGGTCCACCCAGGCTGTGGTCCTATTAAAGCAATCCTTGAATACAGCTATCCCTTCATCTCTATTTCCTGAAAAATTCCTCTTCAATTCAAATCTTATATTGGACTCCTTACACTTGACTCCTTGGTCCTCCCAGGCTGTGCTGCTATTAAAGGAATCCTGCGCCAACGACACTGACACGCCCGACGACAAGAACATTGCGATTCGCCTCACGGATGCCACCGTGTCGTGGGCTAGCCCAGAAGCCGCAAAGAAAACAAACTTAAACCAGAATGGCGAGGCTACTGAAGACCATAACATTTCCGAGGAGCAGCGGCAGAATGTGAACTCATCCGATGAGGGCGCCATACAAGCGGCAGACTCTGAACCCGTGAAGAACGGGCATGCCGACATGCAGGATGTAGAAGATGATGACGCGCAACCATCATCCCGACTTATGGATGACTTCATGGACGATTCTAGCTCTCTTACATACGCACTAGAGAATATCGACCTGACAGTGGAGAAGGTATTAAATTTTTAAAATTATTCTTACACAAAACCACAGAATTTTGTGGGGTTGTGTGCTCCATTGATTTCTTTGATAATTATTTATAATAATAGCTGCTCACAAGTTCAAATGCGTTTGAATTTTGGTTTTGTTTCGGTTCCGGTGGCAAAATCTTTGATTTGAGAAGACCTATGCCCTGGCACCTTACGTGTTAAAGCAGAATTGAAAAGAAAATAATAAACAGCACATCGTCCTTTCGAAGTGGCAAAAGTTAGATTTTCCAAGCTGTGTTGCAATTTTAGAACTGTCATGGCTTCAGTGATATGATTGCAGTGGTTGTATAAATGATGGTTTAATTCTGCACACTGCAAATAAGGTAAAGACATCCCATGATGCACCGTGCAGCCACTTTCTGATCTTGTTTGCTGTCCCGTCCGCTTCCGGTCTAATGTAGAAGAGTATAAGACCAGGGCCATGTTGCATATAGGTTTCCAATTCTCCCTATCGCATATAGCTCTCCGAATCTGAACGTGTGTGGCGCTCTAATGTTTTTACCTTTAATTCTTGGGATATGAACTTCCGGTCCACGAACATTCGGCAATCCCGTACTACAATAAGGGACCAGGGTATCCAATTAATTTTATGAATATTAACCCTAAACCTAACCCTGACCTTAACACTAACCCTAAACCTTATTCTAAACCTAACCCTGACCCTAACCACAACCCTTCACAAAATTTTCACTGCTTAATTCATAAAAAAAAGTGATTTCTTGGTCACTTTCTGCCGACAACCAGCTCTTACCGGAAGTATACGTCCCAAGAGCAATCGATCAGATATCGGTATCGTGAGGTGATATCGCTTGATATCGGCTATATGCGATAGGGAGAATTATTGTAACTTACCATCAATGGTGTTACCATGGCAACAGCTAATGAGCTCTTATTATTGCACCTGTTGCCATGGTAGTTATCATTGATGGCATATGCCACAATAATTGAAAACCTATACCTGTGCAACATGGCCCAGAAGCGGAAATGACTGTTTGGATGGCACTGTGCGATGCATTGTGGGATAACTTTCCCATTTATGTGGTACGGAGAATTGATACTATATAGCCCTTTTCTCACTATGATTTATTAACCCCGTACTATCATTAGTCCCATACTATCCCTAGCCCTGGACTATCCTTAGCCCTTTTTCTCACTGGATATTTTAGTCCCATACTATCGATGAACCCTACTTTCATTAACCCTGGACTTTCTAGGTAATGAATATTCATGATTTTCCATGCTCGTATTTCATGCACGGGGCTCGAGAAGGTGCTTGAAATGTAATTATGTATGTCGCCTTCCTTAACCCCGGACCATTTTTTTTGTGTTCTCACTGGCTTTCTTAGCACCACAATTGCAGTGCTAACCCTACCAAATTGCGGCGCTAGATAGTCCCGGACTATCGGTGGGGCTAGCCCAATTTCCAAAAAGACAGTGAGAACAGAAGTGGGGCTAAGCTTAACCCCGGGAAATTGGTGGGGCTAAAGGCGGCGGCACCGCAATTGCCGGGACTAAGCAAAATTTTTGACCACAGTGCCACCTCTTTCTTTTATCGATCTCTTTACGACAGGGCAAGCTCATTGGAATCTGTGGAAGCACTGGCAGCGGAAAGAGTTCGCTGCTCTCCGCTATCCTCAACCAGATGTACACGGTCAATGGGAAGATCGAGAGGGACGGGACCATCGCGTATGCCGCCCAGCAGGCCTGGATCATGAACTCCAACATCAAACAGAACATCCTCTTCAACCTGCCCTTTGACAGCAAGAGATACCAAGAGGTGGTGTTTGCCTGCTCGCTACGACACGACTTTAAGATCATGACGCACGGGGATCGGACAGAGGTGGGTTTATCACAAAAGTGCAAACTAAAGACGACTACCTCAGCATCTTGTCTCTATCTTCTAAATAAGACAGGTCTGCATATGAGAAACATGCAATTTGAATACATATATTTTTTACAAAATTCAAAATAATTGAATATCCTGCATAATATTGGCCATTGTGTATTTTCAAAATAGTGATCAAACAAACCTATTCATCTATTAACCCAATGATCTGTAACCTTCTCTCTACCTTTTCTTCTTCTCCATCTATTGTCTCTAACTTTCATAATAATGATAAAACAAGCATCTATCTTCCAACGCCTCTCTCCTCCCCTCCCTCATCAGATTGGGGAGCGGGGCATCAACCTGAGTGGAGGCCAGAAACAGCGGATCAGCCTTGCCCGCGTTCTGTACTCCGACGCCGACATCAACCTACTTGACGACCCCCTCAGTGCGGTCGACGCTCACGTCGGCCAGCACATCTTTACTCACTGCATCAAGAATGCCATGAAAGGGAAGACCACTCTATTCGTCACACATCAGTTACAGGTAAATATATAATTGATAGATCCGTTTGCAATTTGCAGTTTGGTTAATACTACTACCATAGCCGGGCCTTTTACTCATACTGCGTGGCAAGTTTGTTGTAGACGGACGTTCCTCGGTTGGAATCCGTTATGCAGGCTACAGATACAGGCATTGTATGATTTATAGATCGATCTGTAATTTTCAGTTAATTTGCATGACTATTATGACCTACGCCTTAGCAATGGTGTGAGGCAAATTTGTTTGATATTTGAATAAACGGATAGTCCTTGGTTGGAAGCCGTTATGTCGGCTAGTTACCGGTATTGAATAATTCATAGACCTATCTGTAATTTGCAGTTGATTTGCACAGCTACCTTAGCCTATGCCTTTACAATGGTTCGGGGCAAGTTTGTCATTGTCATGCATTCCTTAGCTGCAACTTGGAAGCCCAATGATAACTAGCCTACAATTACAGGCATCAATTACAGGTATTGTATAATGTATAGGTCTATCTGTAATTTGCAGTTAATCTGCAAAGGTATCATAGTGTACACCTTTGCAATGGTTGAGAGAATGTCTGCCATATCCTTCACAAACATTCCTTGGCTGGAAAACGTTAGGTATATGTACGCTCATATGGAACTGGAAGTTTGCTGCCGTTGTAAATGACTGCAGTTACTTCATAAGGCCAATTTTTATAGGACTGTTGATATAATTTTCTCCCCCTTCATATGAAGCGCCAACCTGCAAATGGCATTGGCTTGCCGCTTCCATGTGCCCCCTAGATCTACGGTATACACCACTATGACTACACCTAGAAGTAGGCCTATTGTGCTATTAACCGTACTGATATGAAGGTGTCTTCATCAAGGCGTACGTGAGGGGGGTGCTGCCTTATTCTTCCCTTTTTTCCTCATAATGTTTTTGTTTTTATTGTTATATCATCATTGAATTTGAAATGTTCATGTTATTTTGACACAATAAAACATAAGAAAAAAAAAGGCCTAGTAAAGTGGGCTTCAAGGTACCATCATTCTTCTACAAGAGGCAAGTATTCATCCTTCCATCCGTGCTAGATTAAAACATATACCATACACACTTTTCTCCCTTATTTATATGCCACAACCACGTGCAGGTGGCATTATTTAATGCACATTATATTCAATGTAGACATTGGTGAAAGCTCAAAAAAACATGAATATCAAGAAACATATCATCCAGAAGACTATTCATAGAAAGAGTACTGAAATAACAAAGCACTTCTATTAGTATGCTATTTATTGACTCACTTGAGTCATGCGCTTGCAAGTTTGCACATTACAGAATACAAGATACCACTAGTGGTGCATTTAAAAGCAACACTCATCTGTGTTCTCCAAAGCCTTTTTTGCATTGAATAAGCCATACGGAACATCCATATCCATTTTTACACGCCTATTAAATGCGAGCTGGATATCACAAGCAGTCCTGAGTTGATGAAAAACCAACTATTTTAGGATACCTGTATCTCTGATATCTGTCTTTTATAAAATAGAATCGAACTTGTATCCATTTTCACTTGGCTCTTATTCTATCAGGCACATTTACACATACACTACAGCTCAAAGGAATTGGCACGGTAAAGGGAAAGGGAAGGAGCAGCAGTTTTAAACCGCAGTATCTTTTGTCTTGTTCAGCATGAAACATGATGCTTTAGCCTAAAAAACATTGTGTTTCATGCTGAACTGGACAAAATATACCCTGATTTTAACAAATGTGAAATAAATAATATAAAGTACTTATTGTGTCATTTGGCAATACATGTAGCTACATATGCATAACTAACAGGCTCATTTTATACAAGATCTCACAGAATTTATGCTTTTAAATACTTATTACATATAACATATTAACAATTCACACACTAGTATTTCAGAAGGAAAGGAACCTATAAGTTATCCTAATAATTAAATCCCACATTTCTAACATTCTAATGAGGAAGAATTTTCAGAAGTCCATAATATATGTTATTTTGTCAGTAAAAATCTTTGATGATGGCTTTAGAAGCGATATGAAATAATTAAAAGTGATCACTTCTTTTCAACTTGCTATAGAGATTAATGTTTGTACAAAATATGGGACACATCTTACTTGAGGCGAATCTTGTAAAACTCTATTGCCTTGTAGTCATCACGCTCAAACAAGACCCCTAAGTTGTTGTTGTCGATCCGTGTAAGCCCCGAGTATTCGCTGGGACCAGCGTAGAGCTGCATAGCGTGGGGCCAAGTCAGGCCAGAATTCGTACTCCACTGCAAGGTTAGATTGACGCGTGAATCTGCATTGAAAGCGTGCGAGAGGAAGAGGACATCATCGACCAGGGCGAGCGAGCCGAAGACCGCGGGATCGACCAGTTCTTCCTTGACGCTGAGGTAGGGCACAGGGAAGGTCTGGCCACCGTCGAAGCTGAGCGCAAGAAGGCGGCAGTGGCAGTGGAACTTGTTCTCGTTGCGGATACCAGCCAGGAGGGTGCCGTTGCTTAGCTCAATGATCTTGGAAGATGAACAGGGACAGGACAGAAAGTATAATAAAAAGATTATGGCTTGGCTAATGCAATTACACTACTGACAGAGCAAAACTTGATAGTTCCATTGCGTACCATTGTTTTATTAGCTTGGCAAAATAAACAGTAAAACAAAGAATTCTACAGAAAATATTGAAATAATTGCTTAGTTGGTTGGAACAAAACTTGATAGCTCTGTTGCTTACCAACGTTTTATCATCTTAGCAAATAAACAAAAACATATAAATATGAATTACTACATGTATAAAATATTGAATGGAAATGCGACATCCATGTAGGATGGTCGGTTACAGTTTGACATTCCGAAGGTTCGTTTATTCTGAAGGTTCGTAATTCCGAAACGCGTAAATTGCCTATACCTCGATGCTCGAAAACGAAAAAGGGTTCGTTAATCGGAGCATTTGTCACGTAACGTTAGGAATAAAGAACCTTCGGAATAACGAGTGCTTCCCGGAAGGTCATGGCAGAGCTAGGGTCTGTTTTAGTATGGGTCCCATAATTTTAACCAATACTCTCCATTCCCAAACATTTTTAATAATCACCTGTGTTTCTCCTGGTGTGAAGTCCCCTGTCATGTGCTGCTGATTAAAGGGCATGCCATAGAGGGGGGTGTTGAGTTGCCAAGTCTTTCCATGGTCTGAAAAAAAAATCAGAATAATACAGGCTACTCTTGATAACACAAACATGGATTGAAAATTTGGTAGACGTCACAAATTAGTGTAAATTTCCTTCAGAATTTTGTTCTCATTGATACCATTACACAAATTGCAGAAGACATGAATGGATCGAGGTAACGCAATATCACAAGTTTTCACAGAAGCCCTTGTATCTGTGGCACTTGCCATAGCTTACACTGCATCATAATGACGAACAGATCCAGGTATTCAGTAGATAGCTAAGCTATAGTCACCATTACCTAATCGCAGCCTGGGAAGGTCAACAACAGATGGCGCATTGCAATTGCATCACAGTCTTCAACTTCTGTGAATGATCTAAACAATCACTCCTGGCACTACACTTGTCTGAAGGTAAACCTTCTCATGACCATTGGCATAAATATGCGTGTAGTGAGCCAATGGGGTTTCAAGGCCTGATAAAGTAAGGGTTAAACATAACATTTTAAAAAAATATTACCGTCACTATAGAGGCACTGCATTTGTCGGTAAGAGGTGTTGATAATATGTCCGCAAGCGATGAGGCGGCCCTTGTTGGGGGCGTGCTCCTTCTGGATGCCAAAACCTGGTCCAGGTGCCCATGGGACGCCCTCTAGCGCTGGATTCATCTCTGCCACATTGACCGCTGAAGACCACGTGTGTCCCCAGTCCAAGCTAACCTTTACGTAGATCCCTTTCACTCTGTAAGGTGACGTACACGGCCCCACGGTGTGCATGCAGTACCCGAACAGAATGAACGTCGCATTGGTATCATAATCCATGATGACAGCGCCAAGGTTGAGGCCGTCCACGACTTCATAGTCGTCTTCGATGACCTCCGTCGGTGCCCACTTCAGGCCGCCATCGGTGGAGCGACGCTGGACGATCTGCTTGGCCGATTTGTCCGAAGAGGTGTACTTGCGGGGAGCAGAAAACGCAAGGACATCGCCCGTGGGTAGCGTGATGATGATCGGGGTGCGGTAGGTGTGGATCTGCCCCTGGTCACCTGATACCCACATCTCCTGCTTGTGGATGATTTTAGGTGACAACGTTGCCGTGGACACCTGACATATTATCAACAGGGATGTGGCGGTGACAATTAAGAGCGCTCCAATCTGTCGAGACGATGCTGGATTCATCATGTTGTCACTGTACCGGAAGTCGAGCAAGATCTCTGTGTCCTTACGTAGATGTCAATCGCCTGACCAGGAATACAGGTACTGTTCCATTAGTATTGTTTTTATACCAGCACGTCTTGACTCTACACCAACAAAATGATGGACAGAACGGTTCCAGGTAATATTCAACTGAATCCTATTGGACAAAAATGAAAAAGAAAAAGGGAAGGTGAGAGAAAGATGAGATGAGAATTGGTTTTTATATCATTTAATTGTGAGCATGATATGTAGATCAATGATTTGTTTGAATTAACTTATCAGAATATATGAACATTGTATCAATTTTGGTCATGTACTTCTCAGAAAATTTTAACCAACAGCCCTTCTCATGCAGAATTTTCCTCTGCAACCCCCCCCCCCCCCAAAGATTCTCACTCCTTGTACCTTTATTTGATTATGTATACTCTCTCTCCCCTATATTCTTGGTCTCTCTTACTCCCACTCTCTCTGAGAAGCTACCATGTCTACCATGTCTACCATGACAACTTGTATATTTTTGTTTTGAGAAACAATTTGAAGTTGTTCATGGGTTGAGTACGATTGCAATTATGAATATTACTGTACTGTACATTGATTTTAGTCTCATACGGTACATGTATAAGCATGCATGAGCTGAATTCCCATTACTGTGTTACAATGGAGCCCCCATCACTCCCCCCAACGCACAAGCACACACATGCACACACTCACACACACAATCAAAGCAATCAAAGCCAACATGTTATGTCAACGCACCTGCACATATCTGTCACAACGGTACATGTACTGTAAAGACAGAAAGAAACCTGCTCTTTGAAAATACAAAACTCACTACCAGTATTCACATAAAAGTGGCAGTAGTGCACAACACCAGCTTGACTCATGCAAGGTAAGCTCTTTCCTACCCTTATTTTGATTAGATTTTTCAATCCCACATATATTCGAAACACCAATCACGAGATGCTTAATACATACCCGACAAAGACTGATGTCATGCAAGTAATTGGTTTCTGCCATTTAATGTTGGAAATAAATCTGAAGTGCACAAAGCGTACATATATGTACATGGACTTTGATACACGTACAAGTTTGTTATGTGTAGTTTCCCTTGGAACTTGCCACTCCTTTCAACTCATATTTACAGTGTCATGGGTCACTGCACATGGGTGCATGCATTATGGTTCCCATACTCTTTTTCAATTCCTTTTGAGAATCATAATCAGTCAATAGAAAATGCAGCAGTGCCATGTTTTGTTTCGGTGTCCGTATTTGCTCCCCTCCCCCCCCTCGATTATTCTCTTTCAATTTAGTTTCAAACACAAAGGCCTGCATTTGCAATTGTTTTGGTTTCTGTATCCCCCCCCCCCCCTCCTCCTCTTTCTTCTTCCTCTCTCAATTTAGTTTTTAACACAAAAGCCTGCACAATGGTGGTACAACTGAATATGTGTACTTAACCTGCAGGATGTTTCACCAAGCTGTTCTTAAGCTAAAAACGACTTTTACGCACGACTGGTAACTAGTTATTGTGTTAAATCAGATTTTGGCTTGTTAACAAGTGTCTGAATACAAAGTTTATGATTTGCCAAATTTGCTTAGGATTGTTGGAAATTAACTCCCACTGTGTTGAAACAGGAGCGTTTGGGGTATCCCATTTAAAGGGTAACCAGTCATTCTTAGCTGAAGAACAGCTTGGTGAAACACCCCACTGGACTATAACCTGATGGCCTTTTTGCCAAATATAACAACATGACACATGACACGATTTTGTCCTCACAATCACTGTGGTGTATCCGGTTTCTTCACATGATAGTTACAGTGAATAACTGAAATCACCCACTGTTGCAATGATTTAGCGCTCCACAAAGTTACGAGCAGTCTTTAAGTTCCCAATTTAAGTTAAACCACTGTTGTGAATATGGGTCAATATCTTTGCTCTATACAGTGCATACCTGTGAATAGGATTTGGAATCTCCATAGTGCCGGTGTGTGGCTCTCATTAGAATACAGTTACATTGTTAAAGACAGCCCGTCTCTTTTTCAGATCACCACAAAACCATCAAAACATTGGCAAAACATATAGAGAAGTGTTAGCAAGCTGGATATTCATAATTTGAAACTGACACATAGTGTAAAATTCAAATAATGCACGTAAACAACGTCTGATTAATAGCCTTTACCTCCGGCTCTTAGCAGTTTGTGTTGAAATATCTGCTTTATTGATTAATCTGTTTATTAAATTATAAAAAGCATTATAAAAAAAATTGTTCTATAGAAGGAATCATCTCCAAAGTTTGGTAATTACTCATAAAATTAGGATTTCATACATGCATAACAGGGCCGTCACCAGCTTTTTTCTAGGGGGGTGCTTTTTATGAAAAAAAAAACACAAACACAAAAAACAATGTATTAACTCAATTTCATGCAGTTATATAGCCCGCCGGCCAGAATGGATCCCTACCCACCCCCCTCCAGTTTTTTTTATTTTTTTATTATTATTATTATTTTTTTGGTTCTGAAGGGGGGTGCGTTCGCACCCTCCGCACCCCCCCTGGCGACGGCCCTGGCATGATAACCACATAGATACTGAAACAAAGACTAATACTTTTTTCATAGTATGAAAAAAAAAGTTTTTTACAAATACAGAAAGTTTCAACATGCTATTTTCTTAGAAATTGTCTTGAATCATACTTTTTTCAATTTACGATCGTGATAGACAATTTCAAATTTTAAGCTTGCAAAAGGGACGGACAATCTTTAAACTGCACAAATTGTTGCTATCTACCACACGTTACAAATCTATCCACTCCCAAACTTTTCTCTTTACTACTTCTTATCTTCTTACATTTCTCCTGTACATTACACAATCAAACATCATTGAAAGAATGATGTCTCTCCATAAACAGTCAAATATGATACAGTGTACTGCCAGAAATTTGCTAGAGAATTTATTTAATCTTTAATATTCATCACTAAATGGAGTTCCAAACTCCCAAAAATCATCAATAATAGTATTCTAATCATACACAACTAATTCCAATTTTATGCGGTGGGCCTATGGAGAATGAAATTTATATATAATTGAAATAAACGTGCATTCAATAGGTAAATTGAAATCAAAAATAAAAAATCTGGATAATATCAACAAGATGAAGAGTTTCTTGCACCCACTGCCTTTAGTTCTTACAATGTAAGCCGACAGCCTACTTAACTTTACTTAAACAATTAAAGAAATATCACATTTAAGCAGCAATTTGACTGGGTATATATTTGGCAACCCAAATGACCATCAGAATTGCACACATGAATACAAACGCTTTATAAAGTTATCTTTTCTAACCAAGTGAAATGCATTTACATGTATTCACAATATGATTCATGCACAGCATGTAATAACATGGAAGTATGAGATGCATTTGCTTAAGTTCAATTTTGTACATTAAATAACGAACATGTTAAAAAAGTATTTTAAAAATATGTTCCATGCTATGGTTGCAATAATTAATAAATTAATCACAAATATATGAGTACAATAATTACCATTAGTTTTGCTCAATGTGCATGAATATAATTTAAAAGAACATATGTACACTGTAACAGTTAAGCAACAGATGTAAGTATTGGTGCATCTACAGAAAAGAAAAGGTACAATATCATACACATGATACAAAAGCAATCATATTTGTGAATAGCACAATGCCTCTTAACATTCATTACAGTTGAATACTGTCTATGGATTCAACAGTGGGCTGAAATTTGTGCAACATACAACGGTCTTTATACATGTACAGGTGTTAATGAATAACTTGCATGGGTGTGGGCACTTAAGTACATATTTGTAGGCCTCTGTTACTCCTAAAAGGGTGTTTTAAGCCAGCCTCGCATCTAGTCCCAAAAGACGGCCTGAAAACTAACATCAAAGGCTGGTCCTAGACCTAATTTAGGGGGAGGCTTTTCCATAAAAGGACACACTATGAACTTGGTCCTTTGTTATGCAGACATTTCAAAAGGTCCCTTTTAAATTTTGTCCACATAACAAAAGACATTGTTCATATTGACATTGTGGTGCTCTTTAATAAATAATCCTGCAACATTTGGTTATTAGGTAGCATACGTACATGACATGAGCACTTAACTTGTCTGCACAAGTAGTTTGAGGGCTCATTTTCATCTAGTGGGTAACATGAGGCATACATGTAGGTACAAATACATTTGATCTTAGCACTTGTTCATAAATAATGCACAGGTTTGATTGGATTGGTACAAATTGTGTGCACAAAGTCATAAAGTCACACACAAGGTGCAGGTTGAATGTGTGTTCGTTATGCTTTAGTTACCGAATGCACACAATTCTACTGAACCATGCAAAAAAGGGGATTATTTGTTCAATAGAATGGGCAACGATAAAATTATCATGCAAAAAGTTACCAGACAATATTTTCCGATGCACGGCAGATTTTTCTGACACCTGGCAATGAATTGTTCATTTGGCAAGGAAATTGATTAAAACAATTTTGTTTGGCACTTTATCTCTAAAATAAACAGATCCAAAATTGTCATCAATTGTATTGTGATGGAAATCAAAATGCATTATGGGAAAATTCCTTAAAGAAGAATATTAGGAGGTTCTTAGACCAATTCTATAAAATTAATTATAACCTCTTTCAACTAGAAAGGGTTCTGGTATTTTTTTGCGTAAGTTTGGAATCACAGATTCAGTTGGATTTTGACAAATGAAATATACTCATAGTTGTCCTTCTCATACACCACACCAATATGATTTTCATTAATGGTAGTCAGACAAGAGTAAGCACTCCCCTTCTCATAAATATTCATAAGGTAAGGGTATGTCTGCCCCGAATCTAAACTCCAGTGCAGTGTGAGATTGACACGCGAGGATGTGCTGTATCCAATTGTGAAAAACAGAATCTCGTCGTTGTGGAAGTTTAATATCGAACCATCAACATTTGGGTCGAGCAGGTCCTGTTTTAGCTGCATGGTTGTCATCGAAAACGTAACTCCACCGTCGAAGCTGAGAGCTTGGATGCGGCAGTGGCAGTGGTAGGCGTGAGTGTTCCGCACATTGGCGAGTATTGTCCCATTCTTTAACTCCACAATCTGCAAATGATCAGAAAAATAACGATTATCCATACAAGTATTATTTTCTCATCAGTTATTTAGGCCGATTCTATAAATAAGTGGATATCTAATTCTCCTGAGCCATTTTAGTTACTGTTCATTTTACAAGAAACCTATGGTCAGATACAGATTATGAAGTCATAGTACGGTGTATTAGACAGTTGACTCTGAAATTGGAAAGCAACAGTGTATGATGTTAACACCTTAGTAACACCATAACATTAACATAACACAACATAACATAACATAACATAACATAACAGTGTATGATGTCAATGTTACGGTGTTACTAAGGTATTAAACATAATGAATCATTTCAGTCACTGTTTGTTTATACGGATAATGAAGTTACGCTACAACTAGTATCAATGACAGTTGACTCTGAAAGTGGAGAGAAACAGTGTATGATGTCAGTATTATGGAGTTACTAGGTGCTAAACATAACACTAGTCAAATAACCATGATTGATAAGAACTTAGAAGTTACCACTCGATTCTACAGGAATTTTTTTACATTGGGGGCGCATGTTTTGTAAAATTTCATCAATAATCTTGGAATGATCTGCGGGATACCCTTTATGCACAACTACACATGCCATTCCACCACACCTCCGCCTTCCTGAAAATACACTGTATTGTATAGGAAATTATTATTTTTTTTTGTTGTTTATAGTCTATTCCCCCTGGCCCAGTACATTTGTTTCAATCATTAATGTTGGAAAGACTCACATTCCAAAATACCCTCTAGTTGGGAAGACTAGCACATGTGCAATAATTGATAATCACTGGTGCCCATGTCTTACTGAGATTCTGGAGATCGGAAGATGTGGTGCACAAAGGGTACTGTTCTGTAGCTGTTCCAACTTAACTATCGGCTCTACACATCTCCTATTAACTGATTTAGTCAGAAGTGAAAATCAACTCAAATATTGCTAGTACATAAATTGATCGCCATTTGCAAAAGTAAGGGGTCATTCAGTATTTGACAGTTTCCAGGGGCTCTTTTCATTCACTCTCATTCTTTGGTTCTGCAGAGCAAAGAGGACCATACTCATCCAGATTGACTTATATACTGCACCTGCACTTCTCCAGGAACGAAGTCTCCACTCAGCTTTGGTTGTCCATATGGCATGCCGATCAGCCCAATGTTTGAGTACCATGTTACTCCGCCATCTACATACAAAGCAGTACACAAGCATGTGAAAATAATATAAATAAGTCACAGGCACAATTTGTATACATACGTGACAAAAATACAAATTTAGAATATTTATCAATTGTGTAATGTAGGAGACGGTATACTAACCAGTAACCCCACATTTTCAAGCTATACTAGTACTTCTGGTAGTATAGAAAATTTTGTTTCACTATGGGCAAACCCAGGTTCTATGCTGCCTAGTGCAGAGCTACGAGGCACATTAAAGACCTACATCATTAAATGACCATGTCGACAGGAATCATGAATACAAAAAACACAAGTCTGTTTAGACTTAGAGAGGCTAAATCATTGAATATATTTCTGTAGACTCTGCATACATGTACATTTTGTTCATGAAGATTTGCCATTTGTCTGACCTCTTATATAGCCTACATTTGTAATCTTGTAGTTGAAAAATTTGTTGTATACCGTAAAGTTATTATATACCTCCAAATGATTATGAACTCACCATCGCTATGTAGACAATACATGGATTCAAACGGAGAATGCCCACATACCACCAATCTTCCTTTGTTGGGGGCATATTTTTTCTGGATTCCGTACCCTGGTCCCGGGTCGAAGTGGAACTCTCTGAGGGCAGGGTTCTTGTCTCCTAGATTGACAGGTTCAGACCAAGACATGCCCCAGTTTGAACTACTGATCATGAAAACACCGCTCGGCTTTTCACCCGTTGCATTGCACACAGAATGCACGCAGAAGGTGTGGATCAGAATTATGGTGCTGGCGTTATAATCGATCACCACCGCGCCGAGATTTAAGCCGTCTGGGACGTGGTAGTCGTTGAGGATGAATGTGTTGGGCCCCCAAGAAGCACCGCCATTAGTCGAACGGCGCATAGCGATGAATTTCGCCCCGGAATCGTGGGCGCTGTACTTCCGCGCCTCGGCAAATGCCAGCAGATCGCCCGTCGGCAACTGCACAATGATCGGTATTCGGTATGTGGAAACCTCTTCTTGCGATGAAGATTCCCAAATTATCTGCTCCTCTAACACAAAAGGTTTTATGGAGTAAGCTACGAAGTTTGAAAAACATAACGTGACAAACACGGTAAATATGCTACTCGCGGTTGAGGTCGCCATGATAAAAACAAGCTTTGCGAAGTTGAAAGGGCGAGTGGTTCTTACCTGTGGCACTGCACTGTGTAGGTAGCTGGCTGCTGCATACATACATGTACATGTACTAAACGTGCAGTGTCGCGGCGCACCGATAGGATATGGTCATATGACATTGTATGTACTTTGATCAGTCACGTGGGTTTATCCAGTCAGGTGATCACCAGCCTCGCACCCAAGAGGCTTTTTTGTGTGAATTTGTTGATTTGAAATTTTCGTGTATCAACTTAACTACAAATCAAAATTGATCTTTATATTTCTGCTTCCCCTTCCTCTCCTTATCCCCCTCTTTGCTTCTTCTCTCCCACCCTCTAACTCTCCATATCTCAATAAATTATTTCTATCACTCACCCCCAGCTCTTTGTGTTGGTTTGATAAAAACTTAGCAAAATGTAATACATGTATCATACAGGTGATTTAAGGAGATTTTTAGTTCCAAGTATTGACTGTTCACACATTTCTGTGTATTGCTCACACACAGTTACAACAATGTTCTGAACAGAGAATGTTTGAACATCTATTGATTATCTGTAAAAACAAACCTATAAATGACACATGAACATGGGTAGAATTTCATTTAAGATTTGTATTGCATGATAACCCCTCCCCCCCCCCCCCCACACACACACACACAATTACAAACATTTCTCAAAAGAACTTTGGTTCAGAATAAAAAATACTTGATCATTTGCAAGGTGATAAAGTACAAGATTATGTGACATTCATCTATAATTGCAGAAAAATTGCACTGAGTTACATGTACAGTACAGTGTAGTTACTTTTCAGAATCACTATTTGAATCATTGGGAATAATTGGCAAAATATATCACACACTGTTTTTTTTTTAGTATCTACACTGAAACATGAATTTCCAATACAATGGGCCTAAAGGTTAACACCAGAGTATAATTCTTAATGAAATGAACCTAACTGAATGAGATGAACATAAGAAAAATCAATTACTCACAGAAGCTCATCACAACTTAATTTCCTCCGAAAGAGATGAATAGGCCCTATGGTAATATGTACAGAGAGAAAACTTGAAGCTAAATTTAAAGCCATGAAATACGGGAAGCACCTGTTATTCCGAATGTTACGCTAAAATGCTCGGATTAAAGAACCCTTTTTTGTTTTTGGACTAACAAGCATTGATGTATAGGCAATTTACGTGTTTCGGAATTACGAACCTTCGGAATATCGAACTGTAACCTGAAATACAGACGGTAACTGGCCTTATCATATACCATAATTACCCATCACCATAATTGTTGCCCATCTATTTTAGAAGAAAATTTCTTTTTATATGCATAAAATGGTATTTCAGTGGCATAAACACATGTATGACAACTTCAGTGGTATAGAGGTATATGCGAATAAAATATTTTATTTTCATTTTGTAGTAAGCAGTGCACACACTGACCTGTATGATCGGGAAGCACTCGTTATTTTGAACGTTACGCGACAAATGCTCGGATTAACAAACCCTTTTTCGGTTTTGGACTAACGAGCATCGAGGTATAGGCAATTTCGGAATTACGAACCTTCCGATTAACGAACCTTCGGAATGAACGAACCTTCGGAATATCGAACTGTAACCATATGATCAATGGAAAGATCTTTTATAGCTCTCTTGTATAGAGCATTTTTCCCCTTGATACAGCCTGTTTAATAAGTGCATCATCACAAAATTGTTATGGGGAATTGAAATGCCCTGGTTTGGAATCTTGTTGTAGATTTTTTGGTTCCAACAAAACCCTATGTGTGCCATTGAAGCATTTTTGCACAAGTAATATACACAGAACACATAGAGCAGGATTTTATCTGGCGGAGGAACGGTTAAAAAGCATTGAAAATGGTGTGGCGTGCAGTGTTAAGGTCTACATCTTGAATATTCAGCTGCAGTCATCAGAGGTTCATATAATCTCTGCCCAAATACATTACATTCTGCACATGTTGTCATTTATCTAATTGGCCCTGCTGAGCAGATATGAGCAGCATAAAAGTACACTCAATGTTTCACACAATTTTTTATCTAACAGTTCACAATAAGTGTTCCATATATTTGCATGACAAATAAGATATCATGTTGAATACCAGGAATAATTTTCAATACTTCTAATCATATTATGGTACAAGTAGCCAAGGCCTGGCATTAGTGAACTAATTACAGTATTACAGAGCACACTACCATTGCTTCAAACATAAGATGCTTCTCTTCCTCTTCCTGTACAGGAATACTTTTCTTTCTTAATTTATCAGGATGTGGAAAATGCTTTCTAAATCTCAAAGCAAAATAATTCTTGATTTCTGATATGAAAAACACACAAATAGATCATGTCAAACAATCAAAATCAGTCTTCACATGACAGATATCAATTCCCAATCTTGGATTCAGATAACTCATACAAGTCCTACTTTTCAATTCAGTCTGATTTTCACAAAAGAAACCGACTGAAGATCATCCTTCTCATACACCATTCCAATGTGATCATCATCGATGGGTGTCAGACATGAATACCCGCCGGTCTTTTCGTAAATGGTCAGCGAGTGGGGATACGTCTCTCCTTGGTCTGCGCTCCAGTGCAGCGTCATGTTCACTCGGTCCGTCGGGTTGAAGGTGTGGCTGAAGAAGATGAGGTTGTTGAAGTTAAGGAGGGAGCCGCAGACTCTTGGGTCGATGAGCTCTTCCTTGAGGGAGATGTAGGGCAGGGGGAAGGTCTCGCCACCATCAAAGCTGAGGGCCTGGATGCGGCAATGGCAGTGGAAGGCCTCCTGGTTGCGGGCATTCACCAGCAGCGTTCCGTTCTGCAGTTCTACCACCTACATGGACGTAAAACAGGATGGAGAAAAAGAAATTAGATGGGAATAACCCTCTCATTCAGGGGCATTCTTCAATTGAAATTACATTTTTTGGACATAACCCCAAATCAGAGGAGCCAGATGCAATCTCAGCGGATCCAACGACTCACAGACATCCCCGGAAAAGGGAATTGTTTTTTTGCTTATAATTATATCTACATTCATTCAGAGATATATGTGACCCTTTATATAATATGTTGATGTTGTACAACAAAAAAAATGCATTTACTTGCAGATGCAAGTCAATGCTATGTACCTGACCCTTTTTAGAATTTAGATATTGTAGATGCAGAGTATGCCTGAAAACATATTACTGTTGACATGTACTGGCACCTTTAATGGTCAGCATTGCAAGTTGGCAAAGCTTTTACTTTTAATGCACTTTATAATTTCAATCGATTGAATTGATAAAATGCAAACAATTTTTTTGAGTAAGAGCGATCACAGTAACTGAGAATGAAGACTGAGATGAGATTAAGCAGAAGATCAAAATTATAAAACAGATGCTATCGTTTGTTTCAAGTTTAAAGGAATTTCGACCCGGAGCTCAAGAGGGCGCTGTTGGATGACGTCACAATCATCGCCATCTTAGTTCCGAAGTTTGACGAGTAACGCTGTCAATCAAACTGGTAGATTGCGGATATGCGTTGCTTGCCCTTTCACGTACGTTGTGAGCGCTAGCCAAGCGAGCTATGCCAGTACACGTGTACAAGTGTAGACAACACGCAACGATGATCACACTTTCGCAGGAAAAATAGATCGCCGCATGCACGCAGATTGCATTATCGTGCATGCACAATGCACAGCCAGCTAGCTACATACGCATGCAAGCACATACGAGTACTACTACTAGTACTAGTCTACGTACGTGAGTGCTAGCTGGAAGTACCGTATGCAAGTGGGCGGAGCCAGCAGGGAACAGCCGCCGAATCATGAGCCGAACTGTATTTCGGCATACCTAGATTGAGAATCGACATTCTTCGGGCATTCGGAACATGGCATTTGCGTAACATTGCCGTCATTGGACAACACGTACTGTCCGCTCATGCGCTTACATGGAATAACGCCCTCTTGAGCGCCGGGTCTGATTCCCTTTAATGTAAATCAAGAAATTGTTTACCTGAACTTCGCCTGGCTCAAAGTCTCCTGCCTGGAGCTTATTTGTTTGTGGGAAATTAAGCATTCCTGTTGTCATTTGCCAAGTAACACCTTTGTCTGAAATGTGAAACAAAATCAATGTTATGATAAATGTGCCAAACATGTGTGCATAATACTGCAGGTGCAATTACAAAATGATCTTTGTAATTTTGTAGACTCCATGTTTTGTAATATTATACACATTACAGTCAAAGTTTTCAACTGTTGTGTAATTATTGAAAGTTAATAAATTGAAGCTTATCTGGTATATTGCAGAAAGTATGAAATGTGTCTCATATTTGTACTAAAAATTGTTAGAAACAGTTGTAGATCAAACTGACATATTTTTCTGCTTGCCTTTATTGGAATAAAAAATATATTTTTCAAAACCAATGTCCATGTAATAGTTTTGTCACTTTCGAGTTTCGGTAACCAAACAGATGTTGCAGTCTTCTCCGTTGTAGTTGGACATTAAAACTGACACAGTCAAATAGTGAATCAGATGGAAACTCACCGTCACTAATAAGGCAAAACATTGCGCTACGTCCTTGACCACAGCTGACCAATCTGCCTTTATGAGGGGCGAATTGTTTCTGTATCCCGTAGCCAGGGCCTGGGTTGTAATGCAGATCCGTCATAGCGGGATTCCGATCCGCCAAGTTGACTGGAACAGTCCAAGAATAGCCCCAGTCAGGGCTGGTCGTCATGTAAATCCCAGCCGGTTTCTCCCCAGTCCCGTTCACGCAAGTCGTCTTGGAGTGAATGCAGAAGGTATGGATGAGGATGAGGGTGTTTGTTTCGTGTTCTATCGTCACGGTTCCCAGATTTGTTCCATCTGGGACGTTGAAGTCGTTGACGATGAACGCGGTCGGCCCCCAAGAGTCGCCCCCGTTGGTTGAGCGGCGCATTGCGATGAACTTGGCCCCCGAGTCTTCCCGGCTGTACTTGCGTGCTTCGCTGAAAGCTAGCAGGTCACCCGTCGGCACTTGAATTAGGAGCGGGATTCGGAAATAAGCCACTTCTCCTTGACCGCTTGCTTCCCATATTTTCTGCTCTTCAATGACGAATGGTGCTATTGAAAAAACAACATCCAAGCACAGACATATTGCTGTAAATAGCGCTAGACTACGCGAAAGAATCGCCATCGTGCGCTGGTCGTAACATGAGCAATTTACCTAGCGCAACCTCATTTCCAGTCCGACGGTACGGTATCATTCAACAAAGCAATTTCAGGATTTTATTACTTTTTATTTATTTCTTAGTGTAGTAAGATAAACATCAGATAAGATCTTGTAAACAGCTGATTTATATTAATGGCAATATCAATTTGATTGAATGTTTATGTATATGTGATCTGACTTTTGCATTAGTTTATTTACGAATAAAAGAATACTTTTAAATAACCAATATCAGTACAATAGCCTGAATGTTAGACTAGTGCTAAATGCCATTTTGCTTTTTCATGCACTATGCATGTACTTCCGTGTTTTGTCCCATGCATAGCCATAGCGCGCGGGTTATGCATAGCGAAGGTGTATACTTACATGCATGTACGTGTATCAACTATCGTACATACACCTCTCTGCGCTCTCGTGGCGTGGGTACATGTACATGTATTGTGTATAAACTCTGATTGAGCACTCTGACTGAGCACAGCAGCAGCACTGTGCACAGTGCACATTGAAAGCATCGGTTTGCATTGCAACCCACTTCAGCCTTACCTTTGCCCTGGATTCCAAGCCGTGACATGTTGACTATTGTTGATTAACAACAGGCTGTGATTCTGAATAATCGAGTCACATTCACCATTTCACCCGGCTCACTCAACGCAGCAGAGGACGGTGGCAGGGGAAGGAAGTGCATCAACATGATCAAGACCACTGTCTTCACTGCACGACCAGGCATCGCATGTTCACTGGAAATTATGTTGTTCAAAATATAGTTGTATCAGAATCATGTTGTACTAAGATTCACACTTCAACTACTGAGTACTGGTACAAAGTCAGACAGAGCAAAAAAACGTTGAGGCCTTTTCTTTCCACACCTATACCGTGAAAAACACGAGATCCGACCATGGCGCTTGCACCAAAGGTGATCATGACCTGGTTTTTCCTGCTGCTCTTCTTCGTGCTGCTGGCGCTGCGTCTGGAGCAGAAGACGGAGTGGAACTGGTTCATCATCTTCCTGCCTCTCTGGGTCTTCGACGTGCTCATGCTGTGCATGCAGCTCCTCCGCATCGTCACGCACGCTCGCACGGGACACGACCGCCACCTGGAGATGACGATGTCGACCAAGGTCTTCTTCGTGATCGGCATCGGCCTCAAACTGGTGTTTCAGGTGCTGCTGTGTGTGCGGCTTGAGTACAAGTCGGATCTGAAGCTTTATTACGTTATGTTGCCGCTCTGGGTGCTGCTGGCGTTCGGATCCGTTCGACTGACACCGTGGTTTGTGAAACCGTCGTAGCAAACCAATGACTCGTTTTGTGCCAGTGGCGCATTTTTCTGCCAGATAAGATAATTTTGTTTGACATAAAATGAGTAAAGACAAGGTCTGCTCAAAGACAAAGTAGTACATATTTTGACATGAAAATTTATGGAGATGTAGCATTATTTTGAAAATGTATAGTGGAGTTGATCAATGGAGAAATATATTTTATGAGATTTAACACTTCTCTCTTCCTGCTAGAAGTGGATGCAAACTTATCAACATCTATTATATAGATGACTGTTGGCACTTTTCAATGCTGAATTTAGGATGTGAAATATTTATCCCAATGGTTTTTAGCACCTAGTTAAAAATTGGGATTCAATCTGTATGTACAGATGCAGCAGTGGATCTGAGTAAGAGAAGTGGAAGGGAATTGGACAGTGCGATATACATGTACTGGCATACTGGAACAGTTTTCCCATCAGAAATGAAACCTGCAAGAACTCAATCTAACATAAAAAATATACTGGTACATGTAGTACTCTACATAGTGTACAGTACAGGTCAGGTTGTTACCTGTAACTATTCCACAATAAAATGGAGACTAAGGTCTGATGTAGCAGCAACAGGGCAATGCATATTGATGTGACTCTCTACCAATGGCTGCGGGGGTAACTACACGCGGATCAAATGATAAACGGTAAACAACATACATAACCACTCTACTAGAACTGTCAAATTTATGCTCGCCTATATCTGAAGGTGACAGAGAACTACAGTTTACAAGCAATCTGAACATTTCGCGAAAAGATCCAAGACGAGAGGAGCGAAATCTATGTGTTGGTCACATTTCATGTGTGATGTCCAGTAAAACTGTTGTGAAATTGCAATGAATTGATGGCTCCTTCATCATGTTTGTATTAAGGTAATTCTCTTAAATCTAACTTAAACTGTGTACATGCATGTACAGAACGGTGTCTGATTTGTACATGCTTGTGCATGTACAAATATCCAATTTAATAAACTTTGGGTGATTTGTCTTATTTGTATAAGTCTACAAAAAGACAAATTACCCAAAGGGCATTTTCATGGTATCTGACGTTACGCGGCACAGTTTTACACAAATTTCAATGTGTGTATCTCTCTTGCTACAAATAACTGGAGTTTATTATTGATACAGTCAATAAAGTTAACCTTGGTCTATAAGCTGATAATAAGATTTTCTATGCAACTGCATTTGTTACACTTTAGTGAGCAAAAATGTGTCGGTAGCTGACGTTACACAAAAAGGACATGCAATTTTAGGGTGTTACCGGTAAGTAAGATTGAAATACCTTATGTCCCTATTGGATAGAGTGATGAGTTCAGTGTATAAATATACCTTTGTTACTAGGTTAAGATATGTCAAAATATAAAATGATGTGTCATTGTATTTTGAGGGCTATGACCATGTTGGTAACTGACGTTACGTAACTGACGTTACACTTACTTTTGTCGTTCGATTTACATAGACAGCCATGGTAAGTTATCAGTTTGTAAGATCTCAAATCCCAGACTTATCAAAATTAATAACATCCAGGAACTGCAGAAACCAAAGGGTTGTGGCTTGTGCCCGACATAAGGGTATTTGAAGTTTATTCATATCCTGTTCCGTACAGCAGACTGTTTGGGAGTCATGCTTCTTAGTAACTGAGTGGAAAAGAGAACGGGTTAAAGTTCATACTGTGTTATGACCATTGTCTTCCCTTTCTTTCTTCTCTCTCCAGTACTTGAAAGATTGTGACAACATCCTCCTCCTTCAAGATGGTCAGATCGCTGAGATGGGCACTCATGAGCAGCTCATGGAGAGGGGAGGGGAGTACGCCCGCCTGATCCACACCTACCACGAGGTGGACGAGGAGGGGGAGGAATCGTCAGAGCAGGAGGGGGAGGAGGAGAAGAAGCAAGAGGAGGATGAGGAGAGGAACAGGAAAGAAGAAGAAGAGGAGGAGGAGGTAGGTGGCGGAGAGGAGAAGACGAAAGCAGGAAAAGAAGAATCTCATTCCAGCCCACGCAGAGAGAGAAAGATGGACGCCTCACACTCACACAAGGATTCCAGCAAGGATATTGGTGAGTCATTTAGCCCTTCATGCTCAGGTAAACTTTTATGATTTCAAGCATTAAAATGGCATAGTACATCATACAATTTACATGTACATGTGTAAATACAAGGTTGAATGATATAAAGTATTGTTTCCATCTATGAAAAGTATAAAAAGCACATTTTCTGTGATGCATGTATTTTCATTTTATGGCATTACTAGCATGTATTATCTTTCAAACAACAAAGGGGATTGTGATAGCAAAAATACTGAATTTCCCTACTTTATTCTCCATACAAAGTACTGTATGTAAGAAAAAACGATCCCATGATGCACTGTGCAGCAGCATATAAACATTATTGCAGTCATGTCTGCTTCTGGTCCAGTGTACTAGTGTGTGAGACAAGAACCAGGCATGACTGGAACAAAAACAATGGGTTGTCAATGCGAAGTGCCTTAAAGGGCATATACTGTACTGGGAAGGCAAAAAAGCCTTCATAAGGTAATCGTTAGCAATCTTTTGGCCAATGGTCTTAAATTAATGTATTGTCCATTTTAGAAGCTTGCTGAAAGTTATTTGCCCTCAAATGATCGACACATGGAGTAATTAATGATTAATGATTAAATCCTCAAAATGTTCGGCCCGAACACTTTGTGGATTTGTGATTGAATCACTCATTACTCCAAATGTACATCATTTGAGGGCAAATAACTTTCAGCAAGCTTCTAAAATGGACAATACGTTAATTTAAGACCATTGGCAAGAAGATTGCTAACAATTACCTTTCGAAGGCTTTTTTGCTTTCCCAATTCAGACGAGCTGAAGAAGCGTCCCGGATCGGACGTGAAACTGTTCTCCGTTTCAAAACAGTAAGTCCAGATGATCAGATTCATTTCTATTCGTAATTTGTAATTCTTCCTGGATGAATCAAAACTTACATCAGTTTATCTTTCCCAGTACAGTATATGCCCTTTAAGGGACAGCTTCCCATTATATGCGGTATGTAGATAGATCTTTTAATCTCATAATCGTTCATCACTAGAAGCATGACAAATGAAACTGATTTGCCTTCCTCTTGAGCAACTTTGTAGATATCTTATTTTCTTTCCTTCAGGCAAATTGATTGAGGATGAGACCATGGAGACTGGGGTCGTTTCCAAGGAAACGTACAAGTCGTACGTCTACTATGGGGGAGGCTGGTGCATCTTCATCTCCACGGCGCTGCTTATGTGTCTGGCAAACTTCGTCATGGTAGCGGCCAATGCCTGGCTGGCTCTGTGGCTGAGGGCGGCTGATCGACAGGACCCGGTAGGTCACATGTCTGGGATGGTGGTATTCTGGTTTGACCTTTACACTACAGCTCAAAGGAATTGGCACGGGTAAAGGGAAAGGAAAGGAGTCACATTTTTAAACCGCAGTATATTTTGTCCAGTTCAGCATGAAACATGATGCTTTAGGTTTAAAAGCATCATGTTTCATGCTGAACTGGACAAAATATACTACGGTTCAAAACTGCGGGTCCTTCACTTTCTTCCATTTCCCTTTCCCTATGCCAATTCCTTTGAGCTGTTGTGTATGGTTTCACCTATAGGTGGAGTAGCCTTTTGCATGTAAACAAAAGAAATTTGTAAATACCACAGAACATGGAAGAATAAACTATATACGCTTCCTTCAGATATTGACTGGAAACTTACTTTAACCCTAATCAGGCAGGGGTATTTAAAGTCTGCCTGTTGCTTGGGGGATGACATTGGCGAAAATGATACAATCGTGATGATAACGCATTCGGCGCAATTTTAGTCTCAAAAGTTGCGCCAGACTACAAAGAAAAGAATAGTGAGATCTCGCAGCGGTATCTTTTCACATTTCAGAATGATTGCAGACTCCAAATACCCGGCCTGATTAGGGTTAAGTAGAATTATTTTGAGAGAGTTTTAGACAGGTTGTCCAAAACTTGCCGGTTTCTGTAGCCTAGATAACAGAGCCAGCAAAACTGGAAATAACACAGGAATGATGAATACGTAGCAAATTGAAACCAAAGTCAAATCGCATTACAGAAAATCCATTACACCCATTCCGGTACTTCGTAACACATTCATGTTTTCTTGCACCCTTGCCATCAATCTGCAGGAGTATGAAGTGGGGGTTTACCTGAACGATACTGACCTCTCATCAGACTATTCCACGGAGCCTCCTTACAGCGAAGATCTTGACCTGGGTAGAAATCTGGACTTCTACGTTAGCGTATACTGGGCACTGTTCGTCATCGTCATTCTCTCGTTTGTCCTCTCATCCCTTGTTTATGTCAAGGTAAGAAATAACCATTGTCGTTTGCTCCTTGTTTACAACTGGATAGCAAGTAGGAGTAAAGGAGCTTCTAAGAAAGTATATGTGAGACTTAAAGTCTTGTACTGTCATATCGAACTTATATTGGGCTCAAGAGGTGAAATGAACATACCTGAACTCCAATCATGATTTAAAAACGTTTTAAAACATCAGTTCAAAAATTCTTATCCATGCTTTGCGAGCACTTGTCATGCTTCATGTAAACGGTGACAGAATGTCTGTTCGTTTTCCTCTTTGAAGTGATATGAATTCCAAAAGAAAACATTTTTCTTTTTTCCAGATGTCTGGGTACAGTAGTAGGAGTGACACGGTGACAGAGGTTGTTCCCCAGAATGGTTTAGCCCCCACAATGTATAAGAAAAAAGTCCCTGCAAATAACAAAAGAAATTTTGGGCTCCACAAAATACATTTTTGATTTTTGACCTTTTTTTGTATTGATACATTGATGCAATGATACATTCTTTCCAGACTTTTGTGGAGTGAAATTAATTGCGCTGTAATGATGTTTGGTTGTGAGGATACAGTTGGCAGCAAAATTATTCAACCCCCCTCTCATTTTTTACATTCTGTCATAATGAATAATATTGCAGCAGCAGATTGCTACTAAACCATTAAGATAGTTAGCAGACAGTTAATTACTAAAGAATACCGGAGAAGGAAATCAAATTTTACTGCATAGGTCATCTGAAATTGCAATTTGCGCCCAAAAAGCATGTTGCAAAATTATTCAACCCCCTATTTTACACAAACGAAACGAATGCACAAATAATGACAATTTCACAGCCAGTGCATATATTCTGAGGTGAATGCTGATTTTATTTATCCTCCACCTGAAACTGGAACCTTTATATGCACAACTAACAAGTTGTAACATTATTCAACCCAGATGGGTGTGTCTTTTAGTACTCTGTGCAGCATCCATTTGCTGCAATGACCTCCTGCAGACGAGATGAATAGCCTCCCACAAGCTTCTCACAACGCTCCTTGGGGATGTTAGCCCATTCCTCTTGCGCAATGGTCTTAAGGTAATCGATGCATGTAGGTCTACATGCTGCAACAGCTTTCTTCAGATCCCACCACAAATTCTCGTTTGGGTTTAGGTCTGGAGACTGTGATGGTCACTCAAGGTGCGCAAGAGGAATGGGCCAACACCCCCAAGGAGCGTTGTGATAAGCTTGTGAGAGATTATTCATCTCGTCTGCAGGAGGACATTGCACCATATGAATGCTGCTCAAAGTACGAAAAGACACACCCATCTGGGTTGAATAATGTTACAACTTGTTAGTTGTGCATATAAAGGTTCCAGTTTCAGGTGGAGGATAAATAAAATCAGCATTCACCTCAGAATATATGCACTGGCTGTGAAATTGTCATTATTTGTGCATTCGTTTCGTGTGTGTAAAATAGGGGGTTGAATAATTTTGCAACATGCTTTTTGGGTGCAAATTGCAATTTCAGATGACCTATGCAGTAAAATTTGATTTTTTTATCCGGTATTCTTTAGTAATTAACTGTCTGCTAACTATCTTAATGGTTTAGTAGCAATCTGCTGCTGCAATATTATTCATTATGACAGAATGTACAAAATGAGAGGGGGGTTGAATAGTTTTGCTGCCAACTGTATTTTACTTGTGATTAATTTTTGAGAGAGATGCATTACGGTAGACGTATCTCATTATAAATTACTTTTTTTTTGGGGGGGGGGGGGGGGGAGGGTGTCGTCTGTGATATCTCAAGTGTACTTGAGAGGATAAATACTCATAACTTCAGTGAAGAGCACTTTGATTTATCTCGTAAATGTGCATTTATCATCTCTATAGTGTAGATGCAGACTTAACCGTGTCAGTCCAGTGTCATATGATTTCATTTCTCATCGAGATGTCTTGATTGTACTGCTCTTGTCACAGGTTATCTTGAAAGCAGCCACGCAACTTCACAACGCCCTCTTTGTCCGAGTAATAAACAGTCCAATGTCATTCTTCGACGCGACGCCACTGGGCAGAATACTAAATCGTTTCTCCAAGGATATGGATGAAGGTAAGACATTTTGCTTGAACCTGTCTGTCTTTATACCAGGACAGAAAAGATGTCCATAGAATATTTCTACAAGAGAAATATTTTCTGTAAAATACTTACATACGTCCATCGATCAAATCATCAGAAATATTCAGAAAAACATGTATGGAAAGGTTAATGTTTTATTGCTTCATTGTTTGCTGCAACATTCATTCATAGCAATTCATTGATAGAGTACAGAATCGCATTACACACGAGAATGTGAAGAAATTTGAGCATATATTTCCTTACAGATGTATATATGTCGATAGTATTGAAAAGTTCTTTCCTTTTCTTGACACTGACTCCAGTAGACTTCAACTTGCCTAACTGCTAAATGCCCTTCTCTTCATGCCTATTCATTTAAGCATATATAGAATAAGCCATATGGAAAATTTATGCCTTTTCCCCCCTGAAAACTTGATTCCAGGAATAAACAGTGCCATGCTAAATTGACTCAATGTCGATATTGTCAAAGACTGATTCCCTATTTTTGCCGTTGCCTCCAGTGGACCTGGACCTGCCTAACTGCCTGCTGCGCTTCTCTTACTGCCTATTCTTCGTGCTGCTGGGTGAGCTGGGTGCCTGTGTCTTCCTCCCCTGGAACATCCTGCCCTTCCTGGTCTTCACCCCGCTCTGCCTCTACATCATGCGCTTCTTCCGCGTGGGTTTCTGCGACATCAAACGGCTGGACAACCTCTGTCGTTCCCGCCTGGTCTCGCATATCTCCACCAGCATCCAGGGCCACGCCACCATTGGGGCCTACCGCAAGTCCAAATTCTTTGTCAGGAGGTATGTTAGAAGTGTCCAGTTTTGTCCTCCACTCTCACTCTGAACATGGTCTTTTGCTACGGAGACAACATTTCTAAGGGTCCCTGTTAGATTTTGTCCCCGAAACAAAGTTCCAGGGTGGTATTCCAGAACGATAACTTTGGAGAAATCTTATCCTAAATCTAAGATTCTCCTAATTGGTATTCCAGAACGATCTTAGCGTTTCTCCTAACTCCGCTCCTACAATTTCTCCTACGTTTTCTCCTATCTTTATGCAAATTTATGCAAATTATAAAGTTAGGAGGATTGGTGTTCTAGAATGCGCGTAAGAGAGGATTTAGGAGAATATTTAGGAGAAAACTTAGAGAGCCACCCCTTGTCTTAGCCATTCATAACACACGCAATAGAAAAGAACAGCATTCATTTGCGTTGACGCGGATGCACATAGTTGCGCGTACACAAAGTTAGGATCAATCATAGGGGGAGGGCCCGATGAGATGCTGTGATTGTGATTGGCTGTTCATAAATGAAACACTTTCCTCCATTGGCTAAAAAATACGCACTGGGTGGGGTCAAACCCTCCCTAATTTGCAGAGAGTCCTAGGAGGACGTTCTGGAATACCAATTTCTTGCTCTCTTAGGCACCTCCTCACTTGGTTAGTTAGGAGGAAACTTAGGATAACTTCTGTAATACCACCCCCAGTGATCAATTTTTGCTTGAGTAATACACATAGTTCCCATAGAGCAGAAGTTCATCTGGCACACAAAAGATTAAACCTTTTCTTCTTGTAATGCTCCAGGTTTGAGTCGTTACTTGACAACAATACCCAGCTCCTTCAGATGGTTCAGATGGCTATCAGGTGGGCGGCTGTCAGACTGGATGCGATGGGCGCCCTCAATGCTGGAATAGTGGCAGTCATCATCATCCTCTGGCGCAACCACATGTCCAACTCTCTCATGGGCTTCGTGCTCTACATCAGCACTTCAGTGAGTAAATTCTTATGAGCAGTTATTTTGATGCCTCCGCCACCAAATGAGAGGATGGTATTATGTTATATGCGTCCGTCAATCCATCCTACTTTGTTAATCCATCCATCCTTCCGGATCTTAAGAAATAACTGACCCAATATCATCAAACTTGGTAAAATTATAGTATCTGACAGGACAATTAACTGATAAGATGTTGGTTTATATTGGTCAAATTCTAAAATTCCACTCTTTATGTGATAATTAAGGAAATAATATATCAAATATGACATAACTTGATACAGTTATAATATATGGCAATACTTCAGTGTCTGGAAGATGGCGGAGGCATGCCAGTCAACTGCGTGCAGCCAAATTTAACCCTTACATTCCCAGGCCTTGAAAAACCCTGTAGACTTTACATATTTTCATGTCAATGATATTGAGAGAGTTAAAGCATCTGTGGTAGTTTGATTCCTTTTTCATTTTGATGATTATTTTCATAATCCTGAACAGTGATTTTCCCTCTGTTTTCCCTCTATAGCTGTGTGTTGGGAGCATTCAGACCATGTTTGTGGCAGCGACAGAGACAGAGAGCAGCTTCATAGCTGTGGAGAGGATGCTGGATTACATTCAGGTATGAAACAATCCTGTTATCTGCCAAACTAGTTTCAGCTCGGTGGGATTTGTGTGTATCACTGGTGCAAAATACATTGGGGTGGCCCTTATCTTAATTCAGGTTGTAGTTCCACTCCAGGTTTACAACTTTAGTGGAGTACGGCATATGCTACAAATGCCACTTTCACTTTTAAACGTTTTCAGTCCCCATAGGCTGGGCACAGAGATGTAATTGATATGGAGCTGTGAGTGCTTGGTACTGAGAGTGTTAACCCACTCAGTCCCATAAGCATGAAACCGAGTTACATGTATGGATGTGGTACTGTCAGTACCTGGTAATGAGAGGGTTGACATGCTCAGTCCCACATATGGGGCTGTGAGGCTTAACTGAAATGTCTATACTTTCTTTTTGGATTGCTCACAAGTGTTTCTGGATAGTGGACTGAAGCCTGATTGCCTTGTGGGGCTAAACTGCAGTAAGCACTGTATACCTTTTCTCTTGTGGGGCTAAACTGCAGTAAGCACTGTATAACTTTTCTCTTGTGGGGCTAAACTGCAGTAAGCACTGTATACCTTTTCTCTTGTGGGGCTAAACCGCAGTAAGCACTGTATAACTTTTCTCTTGTGGGGCTAAACTGCAGTAAGCACTGTATAACTTTTCTCTTGTGGGGCTAAACTGCAGTAAGCACTGTATAACTTTTCTCTTGTGGGGCTAAACTGCAGTAAGCACTGTATAACTTTTCTCTTGTGGGGCTAAACTGCAGTAAGCACTGTATAACTTTTCTCTTGTGGGGCTAAACTGCAGTAAGCACTGTATAACTTTTCTCTTGTGGGGCTAAACTGCAGTAAGCACTGTATAACTTTTCTCTTGTGGGGCTAAACTGCAGTAAGCACTGTATACCTTTTCTCTTGTGGGGCTAAACTGCAGTAAGCACTGTATAACTTTTCTCTTGTGGGGCTAAACTGCAGTAAGCACCGTATAACTTTTCTCTTGTGGGCCTAAACTGCAGTAAGCACTGTATAACTTTTCTCTTGTGTTGCTAAACTGCAGTAAGCACTGTATAACTTTTCTCTTGTGGGGCTAAACTGCAGTAAGCACTGTATAACTTTTCTCTTGTGGGGCTAAACTGCAGTAAGCACTGTATAACTTTTCTCTTGTGGGGCTAAACTGCAGTAAGCACTGTATAACTTTTCTCTTGTGGGGCTAAACTGCAGTAAGCACTGTATAACTTTTCTCTTGTGGGGCTAAACTGCAGTAAGCACTGTATACCTTTTCTCTTGTGGGGCTAAACTGCAGTAAGCACTGTATACCTTTTCTCTTGTGGGGCTAAACTGCAGTAAGCACTGTATAACTTTTCTCTTGTGGGGCTAAACTGCAGTAAGCACCGTATAACTTTTCTCTTGTGGGGCTAAACTGCAGTAAGCACTGTATAACTTTTCTCTTGTGGGGCTAAACTGCAGTAAGCACCGTATAACTTTTATCTTGTGGGGCTAAACTGCAGTAAGCACCGTATAACTTTTCTCTTGTGGGGCTAAACTGCAGTAAGCACTGTATAACTTTTCTCTTGTGGGGCTAAACTGCAGTAAGCACTGTATAACTTTTCTCTTGTGGGGCTAAGCCGCAGTAAGCACTGTATAACTTTTCTATTGTGGGGCTAAACTGCAGTAAGCACTGTACAACTTTTCTCTCCTTGCCCCCCCCTTCTCTCCTTTCCCCCCTCTCCCATCCCCCCCCCCCCCCACACACACACACGCACCATTCACAGAGCCTGGAGCCTGAAGGGGAGCAGAAACAGCCCCATGAGCGGCTGACACCGGGGGCCAAGTGGCCCGAGGAGGGGCATGTACGGTTTGAAGGGGTCCAGTTGAGGTACCGCCCCCACCTCCCCCTGGTGCTCAAGAATGTTCACCTGGACATCCAGCCCAAGGAGAGGGTTGGGATAGTGGGACGCACAGGGTCAGGTGAGTCTTCAGAAGGTGGGTGGTGGGGAGGGTGGGTGGTGGGGGATGGGGAGGGAGTTTGGGGTTGGGGGCTACCACCCACACCTACCCCTGTTCATCGAAAATTTACACTTGGACATCGAGCCCAAGGAGAGAGGTGGGATCGTGTGGCGCACAGGGAAAGGTGGGTCTTCAGGGATGGGGGGGGGGGGGGGGGGGAGGGGGGGTGTATGCCTTATGTATTAAAGAAGAACAAAACCCTGGAAATGGAATATAATTTGATTTAATAAAAGCAGAAAACAGATTGTTAAAGAAAAAAGAAAAATAGATGTATCATAAGGTAGTTTTTTTGTGTGTGAATATCCATGATTACTAGCACTAAATCCTGACTATTATGTAACCCTTGAGGGCTACTCCGCAATGTCGTCAAACACTGAATTCTCTGGGTGAACAAGATGCTGATGTTGGGATTGGGATGGGGATCTTATGTATTTCTAGTGTCATAAAAGAGGAATTATCTCTTTCATTTTCAAATCTTCTTAAAGTAATCATATGACCATTGTAATGCGATTAACTCCAGGCAAATCCACGTTGGGGGTGGCGCTGTTTCGTCTGGTCGAGACATGTGCTGGCTCCATCATCATTGACGACGTCGACATTGGCACCATCAGTCTTCAAGACCTTCGCAGCCGGCTCTCCATCATTCCCCAGGACCCTGTGCTTTTCATCGGAACAGTCAGGTAAGGGGGAAGGTGTCTGACCTTGGCCCCGCCGCATAAAACTTACCATTAATAGCAACTCTGTCATCAGTGGTAACTACCATGGTAAATCGCACAAAAGCCAATTAAATTCAAGGTTTCCATAAAAGTTGCTATTGATAGCAAAGTTACCATTAATGGTAAGTTTTATGCAACAGGGCCCTATTTGTGTGCACTCAACAGAATTATATTTCCGCACTGAATATGTCATACTGTATTTCGGGAGGGGGTTATTTACTGTAGGGTCATGACTTGAACAACATTATATAAAAATTGCTGTGGAAATACACTGTATTTGCCATTCATGTTTGTGAGTCGAAATGGCAAAATAACACACGGCAGTGGATGTGTGTATTCTCACAGTCTAGTCGCATGTGGACTAGTGCAGTAAATAGTAGTAGTATGGTGTTATTAGGCAATATGCTGGATGTTGCTAAGGTGTCCATCGCGAACAGAACAACTCACAAAATAGTCTGTGATGCTGTTATCTGCAAAAATATTGATTGGTCTTACAGCGATGTCGTCTACCATCCATTTTTGTCTCGCCCACCGGAGGTGAAGGCGAGACTAAGGGATCCAAATGGCGTCCGTCCGTCGTCCGTCCGTCGTCCGTCGTCCGTCACAAATGTTAAAGTTTACCTGCAAGACTCTCTTATGATCCATAACTTCACATGGGTTGCTTGGATTACAACCTAACTTGGGTCATAGATGCACTGGGGTTACCTTCATGTTATGGTGGCGTTGGAGGTCACAGGATAAGGTCAAAGGTCATTTGAGGTCATACGTTAAAGTTTACCTGCAAGACTCTCTTTTGACAAATTACTTCACATAGGTTGCTTGGATTACAACCTAACTTGGGTCATAGATGCACTGGGGGTACCTTCATGTTATGGTGCTGTTGGAGGTCACAGGATAAGGTCAAAGGTCATTTGAGGTCATACGTTAAAGTTTACCTGCAAGACTCTCTTTTGACAAATAACTTCACATGGGTTGCTTGGATTACAACCTAACTTGGGTCATAGATGCACTGGGGGTACCTTCATGTTATGGTGCTGTTGGAGGTCACAGGATAAGGTCAAAGGTCATTTGAGGTCATACGTTAAAGTTTACCTGCAAGACTCTCTTTTGACAAATAACTTCACATGGGTTGCTTGGATTACAACCTAACTTGGGTCATAGATGCACTGGGGGTACCTTCATGTTATGGTGCCGTTGGAGGTCACAGGATAAGGTCAAAGGTCATTTGAGGTCATACGTTAAAGTTTACCTGCAAGACTCTCTTTTGACAAATAACTTCACATAGGTTGCTTAGATTACAACCTAACTTGGGTCATAGATGCACTGGGGGTACCTTCATGTTATGGTGCTGTTGGAGGTCACAGGATAAGGTCAAAGGTCATTTGAGGTCATACGTTAAAGTTTACCTGCAAGACTCTCTTTTGACAAATTACTTCACATGGGTTGCTTGGATTACAACCTAACTTGGGTCATAGATGCACTGGGGGTACCTTCATGTTATGGTGGCGTTGGAGGTCACAGGATAAGGTCAAAGGTCATTTGAGGTCATACGTTAAAGTTTACCTGCAAGACTCTCTTTTGACAAATTACTTCACATGGGTTGCTTGGATTACAACCTAACTTGGGTCATAGATGCACTGGGGTACCTTCATGTTATGGTGGCGTTGGAGGTCACAGGATAAGGTCAAAGGTCATTTGAGGTCATACATTAAAGTTTACCTGCAAGACTCTCTTTTGACAAATAACTTCACATGGGTTGCTTGGATTACAACCTAACTTGGGTCATAGATGCACTGGGGGTACCTACATGTTATGGTGCTGTTGGAGGTCACAGGATAAGGTCAAAGGTCATTTGAGGTCATACGTTAAAGTTTACCTGCAAGACTCTCTTTTGACAAATAACTTCACATAGGTTGCTTGGATTACAACCTAACTTGGGTCATAGATGCACTGGGGGTACCTTCATGTTATGGTACCGTTGGAGGTCACAGGATAAGGTCAAAGGTCATTTGAGGTCATACATTAAAGTTTACTTGCAAGACTCTTGGTGAAGGCTTCCTAACTTGTGCACAGAATTGTGTGAGCATGTGTGAGCATTACTGATGTAGATTTAGGCAAACATTACTCATGCACATTTATGCAAATTTATTCAAAGTCACTATTTTGCACCTGATTTTGATGTTGTCTGTTTAAAGTTGCTTATTTGTTTGTTTCAGTTTTCTTTTGCGTAGCAACGGAGATCGCGATATTTCTGGTTATTTTCGCAAGTGGGCGAGACACAATATTGCTAATGCCTTGTCTCTAATAGGGTGTTCAGAGTGAAAACAAGGAAAGTTTTTCACTTTTCCTGAAATGGCTTGTGAAGCTAAAACAAATTGTATACACATTCCTGTTATGGTATACGACCTATCCTTGCCAAGTTTCATGACATTTGTAAAAGGGCTATGCACTTTTTAAAGTCAGGTGATCTTTATAGACAGATTTGAGGTTTAACTGATTGAACCTGCATATATTTGTTTTCAGGTACAACCTTGACCCTTTCCACAATCACACCGATGCCGAGCTGTGGCAGGCTTTGGAGAAGACACACGTCAAACAGGCGGTATGTACATTTGCCCATCTATTTATTTATTTATTTTTATTTGTATCATTTACAAAGGATAGCCCATTCAGTGGTTGAACACTGCCAGTGTCCCCCTGTTATCCATGGCAACATGGTGTAAAAATGTTACATTGCCTGTGAAATCTCAACTTATTTAGAGAAATCACAACTTCTTTCTTTATATTATGAAGACCACCCAAATTAAATGAATGATATTGATAATTTGATACATACTATGCAGTTTAATTGTTCTGTTCAGATTATCTCTTTTGCATACAAAACTTAATGAATTAGCTTGATCGTAGACATACTTTGTACGAGTAAAGTTGTGGTAATAGGTATCCCTCCTCCATACATAAGCTCATGAATATTTTGTTTTATTTTACCTAACCTCTTTCCCCTCTTGATTAAATAGATCAGCAGCCTGGAAGGGAAGTTAGAGGCACCTGTCATAGAGAACGGAGAAAACTTTTCAGTTGGTGAAAGGCAGCTCATTTGCATGGCGAGAGCACTACTCCGAAAGAGCAGGGTAAGCTTAAGTTGTTAATATTCTTGTTCATCCCGGGAGTCAGATTTCAGTCTTATCTAGGTGCTTTGGTAGGATGGAGGAACATTGTCAAACTGAGGGGATCACCCTGTCTAAAAAAAAAAAAGACAGATTCAAATGATGGGATGGAGATGGAAAAAGAAAAAAAAACAGATGTAAAGATTTGTGTGATTTGGTCAGGTGAAAAGGATGTGGTAAAAAAATAAAAATAGACAGAGAAATGGAAGATGAAGATTCCTGTGTTTTTTTCAGGGGAAGAGAAAGGGGTGAAGAATTAGACGAGAACAAAGAAATGAAGATTCCTATGTTTTGTTCAGGTGAAAAGGAAAGGTTGAAGAATTAGAAGAGAACAAATAAATGAGGATTGCTGTGTTTCATTCAGGTAACAAGAACGGGGTGAAGATTTATCAGAGAACAAAGATATAAAGATTCCTGTATTTTTTAAGTGAAGAGGAAGTGGTGCAGAAGGAGAGAAAAAAAACAGGTCAAAATTTAGCGACCATTTACACACATAAAAGAGGAAGAAATAAATGATGGGGTAAGACAGAAAAGAAAAGCAAGAAATGATGGACCTCAGTGTTTTGGTCAAGTGAAGAAGGAAAAGAAGAAGACAGAAACCAGGAGAATTGCTGTGTTTCGTTGAGTTGGAAGAATGACAGAAGGAAAACAGAAATGAGGAGAGAATTGTTGTGTTTTGCTCAGGTGCTGTTATTGGACGAGGCGACGGCAGCCATCGACACGCACACCGACGCCCTGATCCAGCAGACCATCAGGGAAGCTTTCCAGGACTGCACCATGCTCGTCATCGCTCACCGGCTCAACACAGTGCTTGACTGCGACAAGATCCTGGTCATGGACCAGGGAGAGGTGAGTAGGGGGTGTCTGATGGAGGGGTGGAGCCATGGAAAAAAAAAGATTGGAAATTGATTGTCACTTGACCTGCGATCCATATCAAATGTAAATCTATACATTACAGACAGGAGATTGGACTTGCAATAGATTTAATTTGTGGAGGCTACTTTCAAGCCTGTGCCCTGCCTTGTGATAGATTTGTAATTGATTGCAACTTGACTTCTGATTCATATAGATCGAAGGGGATGGATTTGTGATCGATTTAGTCCAATCACAACTCTTGATGAGACGGGGGCCCTAATGTCATGAAACAAATGCTATGGACAATGTAAAGCATAGTGCACTGAGCATACATAATTGGATAGGTGGGGTAAAGACATCAGATCATCACTCCCTTATTCAGGAGAAACCAAAAACTTATTTATTAATTTTCAAACCTGATGTTATTAGATGAGCACTCTGAGCCATGATGTGCAGTAAACTCTAGAACAATAAACCTTGAATAACTCATTTGATACTTTCAAGGGCTGTTTGTTATTTTTGGGGCTCATACATGTAAATTATCTATTCTATTTCCAGAGATTTGGGTTTTTTTCCTCAGGGGCACTTTTTTGCATTGTGGGGGCTCTTTCTCCCTGAGCACTCCCCCCCCCCCCCAACCTGTGTGAACTTTCCTCTGCTCCTACGTGTACACTTTCTCCTCCATTTCCATTGATTCTCTCAGGTCGCAGAGTACGACACTCCAGCCAATCTGCAAGCTGATCCAAACTCCAAGCTATCTGCCATGCTCTTCTCAGCTAAGGAGAGCTTAACCTCTGGACAGAACTCGAGCTGAAACATACATACCGACGGACATGTTCCGTAGAAAGCTGCAAATATTGTTACGGATTATAATTGTACCTATAGTCTATTCACATTATAAAAAACACAGATATAACAATATTCTGTTATAACAAGTCTGTTGGTTTCAATTTCAAACCAGTGCACATTTGTCTATGTGCCCGTACGTTCAGTTTAACTCTTAACCTGCCGCTGTCGCAAATTTGCGACCAAACGGTAATAAAGAAAACCTCCGGCACAGAGGGGTTTTACCCCCGGCAAGTTAAACAAGATTTTGTTTTAAAAAAGCCTATTGGTTAGGTCCGGAGCAGCTTTGTATAGTGGGAGTTGACTTTACCATGGACACTACCAATGACTTCTGTGAGTTACAACAGTTGTGGAGTTGTATTCAACAATGCCCCGTTGACCATATAAACATATTGGGTGTTACTGCCAAACATTTTGAGCTTGGAAAATTGGCAAACAGTTGCCACGGTCTCTTTTAAAGTATATGTTTTAATTGATACATTGACATTGAGGGATAAAAAGTTCCATCCTTGCTGTAGTGGCCAAAATTGTTATTTATCAATATCCGCACAGGGATCATGAGTTTGTTGCAATGTTACGACAACAAAACATGGCGATCCTTTTTCATGTCAGTGTCTTAAGTTTGTGCCATCAAATATATACCTCCTTCATCATTTCAATGAAAATTTGTGTCCGTCATTAGAAATATGACTGCGCTATGTTTATATTGATAGATGTTTACCAAATGAAAAGCTGCCAAATCCACTTTGAAAATTTGGGAAAAACTGGTGTCTTAATCTCACTTTGTAGAGATGGCTATGGAAAACTTAAATTCAAACGTGACAAACTTTGGTCTTATTCGTTGTCTTAAGTTCCTATTACACCAAGAGCTTTAATGCTTCTCAATATTCTGATACTTACAACTCAATTAAAAGCAAAATAGATTTAGCCCTTATGAAAACAGCTCTTCAAATAATTATAGATTATAAACTCATAACATAGATTAGGGGTACGCAGGAAAGATGAGTTACCTTTACGATTATATTAATGATGTGGGATTATTGTGGTGGCTTATTAATCCGTCTTGATATGTCTCTTGAGTGTGTGCTAAGAAAAGGGTAAACTGTAAAGTGGGTCCTACTTTGAACATGACGTTCAGTTTTAATCCTCTCAGTACCAAACCATGAATAGCCTATTGAGTTACTATACATTTAATGAACCTATGTTACTGAGAGGGGATTAGTGAATGGAAGGCAGGTGTAAGCTGGGGGGAATTCTCCAATTTTGGAGTTCGACTCCAAAGTACAGCTCCAAAATATTTGAGCAGAGTGTTCGGAGCCTGTTATTTCTGGGATGAACACTTACAGCAAATAATTTTTCTTTTTACAATGTAGTTGAAAATGATTCTGTAAAGCAATATTTGTAGATTAATTATTTGAGTAAAGGTATTGTTATTTTAACTTCTATTTCATTTTCAGATCAGATCAATTATCTAACTGCGAGTCGGCCAGTTTTTGTAGCTTTTTGTGATTGAGATGAAAAGTATGTCGCATATAGATTGTATTTTGAGAGTGTGCAAACATGCTTTACAATCAGGTGCCAATGTGGATTCGTCACATGAGCATGTTGTCAAGATAACTGGTTCTAAACAAAATCACTCTAGCGAGAGGTTTATCGGTTGAATGTTGTCAAGCAGGCTAGTGTCAGGCACTCCCCATTAGATCCCCTGCTGTGATCACTGCCGCTTGCTTTACCCACATAGTTTTGAACATCGTTTTGAACCAGTTGTCTTGACAATATGCTCAAGTGACGTCACAGTTCGGTACTCTACAGAAGCCCGGGACTACAAACCATAATGTGCCTTCACATTGAGTGCAAACTGAGTTGCATGTTCGCTGCTAGTATGAATGCATGGTAAGCCTGACCCAGACCCAATCCCAGACCCAATCCCAGACCCAATCCCAAACCCAATCCCAAACCCAAGCCCAATCCTAGGCCTAGTCCCAGGTCTAGACCCAATCCTAGATCCAGTCTCAGGCCAAGTAGTCTGGGGGCGGCTTTGGGTTCAGACTCTGTACTTACACTCGGTCAAGTTAGTTAGTAGTAGAGTATGGGCACTTACCTATACAGTAAATCTTCTTCCAAAAATTTATTTTGTATTCATGCTATAACTGCTCTAGCCAGTGTTCAAAAGGTGACGTGTCAATTGGCAAATTTATTTACAAAATTAGTAGATAAGTGGAAACCAAATGGTGTTTCCATTCTCAGTTGTCACAGCTCTTAGCCAGATCTGTGAAGGCACGATAATAGCAGTAGTCGTGCAGTACTGTTCTTAAAGCACACTCTGATTTGACACTTTAATACAATTAATTGTGCCTTGAGTGAAGGCTATTCCACACTCTGACTGTATCTTTGTCCGGAGCAGCTATAGTACGTGGCCTATTGTAGTCTCATAACGCAGACTGTACTTCATGCACTTTACCAAAGACATGGGTATGTGCCGGCAAACTGCTGCAATGCTGTGAATGGTCACAAAGTTATGAATATTGAACAGTTTCAAATTTTCCATAAAATGCTTACTTTGAAGCTCCCTGGAACGCTTTGAAACTGCTGATTTATATGTGTAGACATATATGGCTGATATTAGGTGGCATATAATGTCCCACGTCATTGGTGAAGGGTTCATCTAGTTTTGTAACCTTTTCTAACAGTAAATCAAATAATGTTTTGTTACAAAGTATAATCAATATACTGCTAAATATGTTTCTTCAATTGCTGTTAAGTATATGTATTGTCATATTTTGGCTGAATTAGGTGTAGGAAAGGTAACAGGGTTTACTAACCTGCACTGGAGATACAGTGCTCTATATGTTTATTTATAACACTTGATTTTCACTCCAGTCAGTCTTTACACATTATGCAACAGGTGCTTGAATTTTAGGACAATTTTTTAATTCATATTGCAAGTTTGTGTACAATTATTATTGCTCAATTATATCCTGTGTCTTGATCCCAAGTTAAATACCAATAATGTTATGGAGGAATGTATAGAATAAGGTAGAGAAGAAAGGAAATTAAGTGTATTATGCAGGATTTTGTACAACATTTATTGTGCAATGAAATCTGAAAAGCTAGTGCCATTTTCTTCAAAGCTGATCTGTCCTGAATAAGCGGGAATCTTTTAGCAAGCTTGTTCTGTATGCTTTTCTGAAATATCAACATATACATGTTCCTTTGCAACCCTTTCAATGATTAAACTTAGTACTGTGCATTAATCTCAAATGCATAATGTGCTTTCGATTTTAGTGACATATTATTCAAATGTTGTGCATACTTGCACCACCAAAATGCTTGTTCCAGTCCTTGATTATTTTTCTTAATTAGTTTTTGTAATCATTGCAGATGATTTTTTTCAAGTGATGCTGAAAAAAAATGCACTATTAATTTTGCAATTATAATATATATATATATATATCTATATCAATAGTTCCAGCACCATATTCCAAGTTTCATGGTCTTGTATGGTTCTATATATTTTGGCACTTTTTTGTGTTGTCTGTATATTTAGTGTTCTGATTTCAGAAAGATGCTCTCGAACGATGTATGATGTATATTTTGTTTTTATGAATCACTTTAACAACGACGCAATAAATGTTTTTGTTCTATACCTGGATATACACAGAGTAATGCGTGATTCAAGTTTCAAGTCCAGTTGCAGTCTTCTATAATTCCTCACTTTAAATACTATATTCCCATCCTCTATCTGTCTCTGTCTCTCTCTGCCCCCCCCCCCCCCTCTCTGTCTCTCTCTCTCCCATCCCTCTACTTCTCTCCTTCAACCCCCTCTCCATGTCCATTTATTGCGCAAAAAAGCATAACATTTTACTGTGGTGGGATGATAGATCTTCGGTAGATTTTAATATCTCTCGGATTGTTTCTCGATTTTAATCACGAGTATTACACACAATTCCAACAGACCAGCAGTTAATCGGGTACAAAAAGGATAAATCTCTCGAGTAACGTTCTATTACTACTAGGTTAAATTACATTGTCAAGAGAAAGACATGTACACCCTTTTCTTGCATGCATGCTAGAATCTCTCCTTTTCTCTCTCACATAAAATTCCCATGATTGTGATACATACGAACCGCACTTCCGTTTCTAAGAAATACTTTTTAATTCCGTTTTTTTTATATGAGCGTTTCTAGAGATGTTATTCCCAAGATCATTACCAAAATATCAACGGCTCTGCCACGCGATGTAAACAATTCTTGTTAGCAGATTCCTTGAAAGAATATGATTCGTTACTTCCTCATGTATCAAGCTTCCGGTTGTAGCCATCTTAGTCTAGCCCAAGGCGTAGCTCCCTAACGTTCTCACCTTGCGATACGTTTTCGTAATATCATGAATACGTTAAAAGAAGAGGCAATTTTTTTAAGCTTATACTTTTACAAGTTTTATCGTGAATTATGTTTATTTTTATAAGCTTTAGTAGATAACTTTTTTGAATGGATACTGTGTGCACATTTTAGTATGTCGAGAAAAAAGACGAAAAAACTGAAATTCCTCTAATACTTATACTAATAGAATAACAGTGCAATTTTGAATGGGAATAAGACGGTAAATCCCTCAGAAACAGTAGAGGAAATTGGTGTCAATGTCTAAACATTAGTGAGGAAGAAATTGTGGAAAAACTCTGCAAATATTCCATGGTAACGTATTGTTTCCCCGCCCACTCCCTCACGAAATAAAACTTTAGTCTGCATTTTTGCTGTTTACATTCACACTCGGTTCTCACCTCGTTCTCTGAGTAGATCTCTTCAGTCAGAGATTTTCCGAAATAATCAATTTAACGGTTTTTCAGGGCTACCCATTGTGTACAATCAAGGATGCATACCTGTGCATACTACGCTTCATACAAAATTGGTACAATGAAACTCGGTTTGTACAACTAAGAACTTGCTATTTGCGACTAGACTAGACGGCTTGTTAAAAGACCCCACAAAATCAACCGTCATGACTATGTCAAGAGTAAACACACATTTTGGGGGTTAAGTCCGCGAACATATTCCATCTAAATTTATTTAATGCTTTTCAAATTGTTGGTGTATATATGAACCCGGGACTAAGCTGTGCAGTTATGTTCATTGTATGTGGCCCCATAGAGACGACTTTTACGGTAGAAGTTTATAGAGCGTATTGGGGAGGGGAAAAGGTGGAAGGCGGGGGGTTGGACGGAGGGCCGGAAGAGAGGGAAGGGTTGGGTTGTCGAGTGATGAGACTTACGGAGAGCGGGAGAAGAGGGAGAGAGAGGGAAAGATAGGGAGAAAGAGAGAAAGAGAGAGAGAGAGAGAGAGAGAGAGAGAGAGAGAGAGGGGGGGGGAGAAAAGATATGAACTATAATTGGATATAAATGATGTGGGATGGTAAAAGATATTTAAAGATGGGGTACGTCAATACATACGGATGGGGGGGGGGGGTAGCTAGGCAACAGATAGCAGGGTGAATGAAACGGACAGAGATACAGATAAAATAACATTTAGGGCGAGAGGGTGGAAGAGACGGAAAGAGAGACAAAGACAGAGAGAGAGAGAGAGAGAGAGAGAGAGAGAGAGAGAGAGATGAGAGATAGATAGTTAGAGAGAGAGATGAAAAACGAGTGTCATAATCGGATACCATTCCATTTCACTCTAAGCACGCTAACTAGACATAATGCCATTATTTATTTCCTTTACTATATAAATGAATGACGATGATTGTAACTCAACATAAAACATTATTACATGGACTTGTTTATCACCTTTATTTTATGAGAAAGCTATCAAATTCCGGCAGCATTGTTCTTTGTGACAGTTACACAAACATAAACGCAATATTCAATTCATTTTAAATTACATGGAACAAATTGTTTAGCACCTGATGCCGGCAGCATTGTACTTTGTGACAGTTAAGTAAAGACGAACGCAACATTGGATTTATTTCATATCAAATTACAGTCGTTGTTGTTAATTGATACTCTGATCTGGTTCCAAATAAAATTGATCTCGACAACGACGTCAATGAACTATTAACTCGTACAATACCGGGTCTTTAAGCCCACATTGACTTACACAACTTTATGCATGCCATCGAGCATGGACCCTATAGTACCACGAATGGGGGAGTTTTTAAATCACTCTCTGTGTGGTAGTAAAACATTAGTTAATATGATGATCTGTGTAACTATACACAAGTAGTTCAAAAGCTCTATATATGAGAAATATATGTGATGTGGGTGAATCAGTCTATTGTATGCAAAATGCGTCAATATGAAGCATATGAAAGAGTTCGTGATTTCACAGAGACCAATGGGCTGGAAGAAAGACTATACGCACACGTACGACCAAGCCACGGGGGACTCTCCAATACCACTAGCGTTGAAGCACGCTTTATGCAAAGCCTGCCCATCCGGCTAGCGACCTGCTCCCACGCCCCGCGCTCCCCAGCCTGCCCCGCGCCCCACAGCCCGCAGCCCGCCCCAGCCTCTCGCTTCCAGTCAGTCAGTCAGCCGCCCATGAAACCACACGGACACGCCTCATAACTAGGATACATCATTATTTTCCACTTTGCAACAGTTGCCCGTGGTGTTCTGGCGCCTGCTCTCATACGCACGCGACGGTTATCGCGCCCGTGAGCATTATCCGGTCGCCTGGGGCTGCGGTGAACAGTGTTTACAAGCGCAATCGATACTGCGATGCTATCAGGATAGCAGTTGCTTACCACGGTCATCGAAGTGGCGACAAAAGTGTGCGAAAAGGAACATAGGGACATATCCAATCTACCTACGAAGGGCGAGGAACGGGAACACACGTACGGGTACGTACTGCTGTCACTGTACCTTATTCCACCCCTCTACTATAGGCTCTGGTTCCATCCATGGTTATACGGCATGAATGTATGATATGTGTCAACTCTCTAGTCTTGTCAGTTTGCATTTGATGCAAATATGCACAGACCACCTTGAAAAACGAGCTTGGGTGGCTCTGTCTAGCCAGCACCATATTTTTAAAGGGGAAGTTCACCCTGAAATTATTTTGGTTTCAATAAAAAGAGGCAAATGAAAGAAACATATGAGTGAAGGTTTGACGAAAATCGGTCAAAGGAAAAGAAAGTTATTTGATTTTAAAGTATTGATTTTGTGACGTCACATGCGAGGTGCTCTCCCATATGTTCAAGGGTGTACATTTTTTTTTCGAAAATGTGCATTTTCTCACAAACATATGCATCCTTTTACTCGTGCATTTGATACATTATCAGAAATACGTTTTACACACATACCTGTACGAAAAAAATCATTCCGTTGTCAAAAAAAGACAAAAAAGCAATTTATCGACTTATTTTGTACACAACATATGGGAGAGCACCTCGCACGTGACGTCACAAAATCAAAACTTTGATATCAAATAACTTTCTTTTCCTTTGACTGATTTTCGTCAAACCTTCACTCATATGTTTCTTTCATTTGTCTCTTTTTATTGAAACCAAAATAATTTCAGGGTGAACTTCCCCTTTAAGGCAGACGGGTATAGGCCTATAAATCCGCGAAGAAGACTATAAAATAATATAAGGCTTTATAATCGAAAGGAGTATCACGTAGGTTTATATCCTTAGCAAGATAAGAATCTAAGATGTAATATTAGTATGAACAGCTTCAGTTTTCACTGTGAGAATAACCCCGGCGAATAAGCTAAATATGTTAGATGTAAAGAAGCGCAGCTATACCCGCCATCCCCCACCCCCACACCACCACCACCACCACCACCACCACCACCACCACCACCACTACCATTCTGCACTGTTCCCATGTTGAGAAAAATTACTTTCGCCAGCCACCGGCAGATCGACATGGTTTCACTCTTGATGTGATATTCCTCAAGATTTATACCACTTCTCTTCTTTAAGGGAAGGTCCACATGAGATAAACAAATAAGTGAAGGTTTGAAAAAAGGCCGTCTAAGGATAACACAGTTAAGATTTTTCCAATTCTTATTTTTTGTGACATCACTTGCAATCTACTCTGATACAGTACAAGTTATGATTTTTTTTCATATTCATTTTCTCAAAAGAATAGCATTTTCTGTGCATTTGATCATTGGTACACGTATTTACACACACACACCTCTACGAAAAAATAATTTCTTTATAAAAAAACACACACACAAAAATAGGGCAGTTAATTGAATCATGTGGGAGGGAAGCTCGCAAGTGACGTCACAAATTTAAACTTTACAAAATCATAACTCTGTTATCCTTTGACGGATTTTCGTTGAACCGATAATGCTGCTTTCATTTTTCTGCGATGATTTTAACTTCAGGGTGGACTTTCCCTTTAATCAATGCAATGCGAGATTTCAATTGCAGCGACACCGCACTAAGTGTTTATGTGCAACATGTGAATGTATTCACACGTTTTACACACAATCCCCATTGAACTTCATCTTTACTGTCTGGCATTGGAAGGGTAATTAATCAGTGTAGTTCGCACGCAACATGATGCAATGATTGTTTTTTGCTTCCATCAACTGAAGTTAGCTCTCTAGGCGGGGGGGGGGGGGGGGGGGGGGGGGGAGGGGGAGGTCGAGCTGATTTTTTTTTTTAAATCCCGCCAGTCTGTAAAATGTGATGAGCTGGAGGGGGGATGGGGGGGTAGTCATAATTTTTTTTCAGCCCTGCAAAATTTCTTGCGTCATACCTTTTTAGATAGGGCTCAGCCTCCACTGAATGCTGTTAAGAATTGATTGATAATGCAGTGTGAAATTATT